>JANHFL010006065.1:33760-50216 GCA_032468155.1 Oxyrhabdium leporinum
AAAAAACTAGATGATATAAACTATAAGCTGACACAAGCAAACAAAGAGCTAGAAAATATGATGATAATGTTGGAAACAGAAAAACGCGCCCACTACTTGAGATTCCAGAACATAGAAGAGGAGAAGGAGGAGAACCTATCTGAGATAATGGAAGAATTGTTGGCGAAGGCGCTGGGAAATAGATAAGCAGGAAATTGAAATAGAAATTGATGAAACCTTCAGAATTCACACTATGCAAGAAGAAACTATGCAAGAAGACATAAGCTTCCAAGAGAAGTGCATGTAAGGTTTGTGAAAAAATCGATAAGAGACAAGATCCTCAATAAGGCAAGAGATGAACCATTGCAATACAAAGGTAAGCAATTGGTAGTCTTGAAGCAGATCTCCAGGAGAGTAAGGGACCTTCAAAAACAATACCAGTTTCTGACTACAGTCTTGATCAAATACAATGTAAACTTCCTGAAGGAATATTAGTTACCTGGCAGGAAAAAAGATACAGACGGGACATACTAGATAAAACAATGGAATTTTATGACTGACACTTTACCACGGAAGAGGAACAGGAAATGAGAGGAAAAATAGTGCATAAAGACCCAAAAGCTGATGGAAGAATGTTGGAAAATGTTGGAAGAAAAATATCTATAACTAGATGAGAGGGAAGTGGAGAAAAAAGAATGAGCAGGGTGAGAAGGGTGAGAAGGAGCAACAGCAATAGAACCTAGAGAAATAAGAGCATAAGTAAAATAATACAAGAAGAGATAAAGATGTTATCAGTCAATATAAATGGACTGAACTCCCCTATGAAAAGAAAAAAAATCATTTTCCAGACTACAAAAATTAAAACTGGATATAATATCACTCCAAGTAAACGTCATTATAAGCTTTTGGAACATTCTAAATTGGGAAAACTATTTTACTCACAACACAAAAAAAGAGAGTTGGTACTATATGTTAAAGAAACTATGAATGCCAAACAAATCTTTAAAGATGAAGAAGGGAGAATCTTGATGGTGGAAGTGACTTTAAATCAAAAACAGATACTCTTGGTTGCTATCTATGCACCAAATAATGGACAAGAAGATTTTTTTAAAAAACTCCATACGAACATACTTGAAACAGAATATGAAAATATTTGTCTCATAGGAGACTTTAACGCAATAGTGGACATGAAACTTGATTACAAAAGCAGTAAAACAAAAACAAAAACAAGAAGAACTTTACCTACAACCTTTGTTAAAATGACAGAAGAATTATTGATACAAGATACATGGAGAGAAATGAACCCAGGGAAAAACCAGTATACATTTTACTCTAATACACATCAATCTTGGTCCAGAATAGATATGATTTGGATGACTCCGGAACTGAGTGCAAATGTGCAAGAGATAGAAATAGAAGCAAATGGTTTTGTTTTATTTATATATACATTTTTATTTTATTTTTAATACAAACAATCTTCCATTACACGGTGTGTCGTCTGGGTACAAATATTTTGCAATAATAATTAAAATTACAACTATATTGCTTATATTAATATTTTGCTGATATACTGTGTCTTACTACATGATTTGCTAAATTAGTTTACATAAACATGTCATCTTCCAAGGTAGAAAGTCCAAAATGACTCATGAGATAAAATAAACATTAAATATTACTATCAATAAAAGTAATTAATAATAAAATATCATTCCAACTTAATACTTGCTGTTCCATAAAATGCAGTTCCTAAGGGATGAGGAAAATGATGGGGTTTAATATCTTCAATTGGTATTATGTTCTAGAAATGTGCAGAGAAGGCCCTTTCTCTCACAACTCACCATTCTGACTGCTGTCAGAAACAGAAGTACCTCCACTGCAGGTAGTAAAGTGATACAGATGTAATGCTGAAGTGATCAATTCAATTCAAGCATTCATTGCTTCTAAGTGAAAAATGCGTTCTACTTTATATTCAGAGACACATTGCTAACCATTGCAACTTGGCAATGTACGTATCATATGAGTAAATCTCTAATTCTCAGCAGTATCGCTATGATGCCTTCATGCACTAGCTACAGATTCTGACTTGGATATCACTAGTGCATGGGTGATTTAGGTCCATTCTTTCCAGATAGGTGACACACTAATCCATGTTGGTAAAAGGTTACCATTTATCTTTCCTAAATCATAAGGGCTCCCAATTTGTAAATCGTGTGTGCTAGACAGAATGCTACCATACTTATGAAAAAATTTGATTGATTTCTTTATTTGAAGCATTTCTAATGTGAGTTCAGTTTTAACTTGCTACATGCCTATATACATCCATCTATCCATCCTTCCATTCATCCAAAAATTTCCTCCTAATGTCATTAACTAATGCCGTGTGGGATCCACCCAGCAGGATACCTTGATTGAGTTCTCCTTTCCACTGCTTGGTTACACCACAGAAGTCTCTATTTCAATGTCATTCTTCCTCTGTCTCACTTTCTCAATAACATTAATGAGGAAGAAACCTCCAAATGTTGATTTAGAAATTCATAGCTTCCCTCACACCAATAGATGAAAATTAAAACATAGCAATTTTCCCATAGATATAATTTAAAAACATTGTAATTTTGCACAGGCTTCTGTACTTACTTATTGTACTACAAAAAGATAGTGTGTGTGATTTGGCTCTTTTTTAAGTTTGGTAAAATAGTTTCTTATTTATTAATACAGACATTAAAATTACACAGCTATCAACAAATTAGAATAAAAATAATCAGGTTTAAATAATTACATAAAAAGATATCAATATTGGAGAGACATACAACCTCTTTAAATCTTCCCTTCAAAATGATAATTTCAGAGAATTAATGATTTTGATACTGAGAAAAATGTGCTATATTGCTATTTGGGCTTTGTATTGGGCAAGATCTTTTTCCTTCCTAAAAACAACCACATTTTCAACCTTGTTTACTCACCATATTAATGCCTGTCATAAACATGTACAGTCTCTGTAGTATACAGTAACTAAAAAGACACACAACAACAAATTGATATTAACACATCCATGGTAAAAATCAAATCAAGCTGAACTGAACCTGGACTTTCTGGAATTTACTATAAATTGAGGGTCTGCTGGTCTCTTAAAGAGTCTTGTAGGCAGCCTGGCACCAATAGACACCATGTTGCCTACCTGTGACATAGGTGCTTGTCAGGAGTGGGCTTCAAAAACTGCAGCAACGGGTTCACTGCCCGGTTGCTGGGTGGGCATGCCCTAACTGGCTTCCTGCACCATGGTGAGGGGGGCATTTTCACCTTCCCTGAGGCCCAAAGGCTTTCCTGGAGCTTCTGGGAGTGCAAAAATGGCCTCCCCCTGGGCTCCGGATGCTCCGTTCTTCTCCCTCCCCGAGTCTCTGTGCGCGTCCTGCACTTACCTGCATCCACAGCGGGCCGTGTGGAGACTCCTGGGAGGGGCAGGAGGAGCGGGGTGGAGTAGGTGGGGCCAGCCAGGAGTGGGATTTGTGGGTTCGGTGATCCCCGCAGAATTGTCACTAAGGGTATGCCCAAACACCCATGAACTCCCAGCAGCTCACCCCTGGTACTTGTGGGCTAGAATCCATTTACTGTGGTCCACAAAATGCCATCACTCTTTTGATAATCTTTAAGGAACTACAGCATTCTTCATTGTGTGTGCTGTAACAGACTAACATCACTGTCTATTTGGATTTCTAGCTAGATATCTATATGTTGTGCTCAATAGTAGTAGAAATTTTGGCTATTTTAAAATGTTTATTTTGCTTGTTAACTTTTAAATGTCCCAATAATTGCATTATCTCAAAGGAATAATAAATGCAGCACATAAGATCACATTATAGCCAGCAGCAGAATAAACAATATGAAGTTTTAAAAGCACTAAAGTTATTTTAAAATGCCTTGGAAGATATAAAAGGACTTTTTATGGCCCTGACAAACTATAGCATACGGGGCTCTAGGAAAGCTATTATCCAGGGACTACCATATTTAAACTCACTGGCCAGCAATTCAGAACCAGTATAGTATATAAAACCAGCAGGATCTGAAATCAGAGCATAGCCCTGAAAATATTCTTTTGACACTCACTTGCAGATGGGAGGTACCCAGTTACTTTCCGCCCTGTGGAGGTCGAGATAACTTTGCCCAGCACCAAACCTATGATCGCCCAGTTCCTGAACTCCACGAGGGAGATCCAGGACCCCAGCATGTATACCCAACTGGTGGCCACCTTGGCCTATACCGCCGAAAAAGCCAAGTTTGCCACTGGACATGAGCGGCAGGAGTGGATGGACTTGTTCATTGATACTTTTAAAATGGTGCACAGAGAAATTGTGGGGGATCCGGAGACTGTAATAGGACTTTGCTGAAATGATTATTTTGCCTCTAAGACAAAAATAAATTTATGGTTTGGCCTACAGAACTTAAAGATATTTAAAAGGACAGCCCTTTTAGCTGAAGGATTTCTCATTTACTTTTTATTAATTCCAGATTATAACAAAGAAGCTTCTAGAATAGGAACGTTCTCAAATGTCTGCTCTGGTGTGGCTAAGGCTTACATGCAGCTTTACTTAATAACCAGCAGCCTGGCCCTGGCTAAGAAATTATTGCAGCCATTGCACAAAAACTCACAGAAGGCAGGAGAGTGCAATCCTTTAATTCCTTACCTCAAAACCTGTCTGGGCTGAGAGATAGGCATAGCAGAGACTCTAAGATCATGGTATACACCCCCCCCGACACACACACATTCCTGCAAGAATCTTCTTGTCAGTTGCAAGAGATTGTTACCAACTGGTAAGAAGCAGAGAAAGCATTAAAGAGATGGCCAGAGGGTGAGGAGGTTAATTTTTAGAGGTTGCCCTCATTGAATGACCACAAAAGGGATTTACAACAGATTCTTGTAGTTATGACCATTACAGTGTTCCCCACAGCCACATGATTGTGATTTGTGTACTTGACAAGTGGTTCACAATTATGATTTCACAGCATCCCATAGTCATGAGTTCTCCATTTGTGACCTTCACTGTCAATTTCCAACAAGCAAAGTCAATGAGAAAGCTGACAGGAGATCGCAAATGGCAATCAAGTGACAATGGGATGCTGCAACTGTGCAAGATTTGCCTAACAACAGCAATTAGGACTGGTGCAACTGCCATCATAAGTTGCCACAGTCATGTGATGTCATGCTTAACAATCACATTGCTTAGCAATGGAATTGCCAGTCCCAATTACCATGTTTGGGACTGGCAATTCTGTCACTAAATGATGTGGTTGTAAATGTAAAACAGTCCCAATTACCAAAGTTAAGCAGGGCCACCTATATTTTAATTAATATGGTGTATGAAATGCTTGCTATATTTGGAATGCAGACCAATGGTGGCTCCCCTCCAGAAAACATTTAACATCCTTGCTCTGAAAAATCCAAATTAAGAAGCGTGACAACATTCTGCTCTTTGACTTCCCAAATAGTATTTAGAACACATTGTTTACAATTAAGTTGCTATATGGAATGTTTCTAAGTGTTCAATGTGTGTCTCTTCCTCTACTGAAACCATGGCATGACCATCGTATGTCTAACCCTAACTGCTTTTTAAGAACCGGTGAATATCTTGTGTCCCTTCTTCTGCCAACTAATTATCTATAAATGCCTGTCTGTCTGACTCTTTCTTTTACTTCCAAGAGCTTTGGTAGATAATTTGGTTGGTAATCCTATACAGTGGTTTCCATTACGTTTTGGGCTTCGTCAAGCAACCTCTGGGTCTCTTGGGCCTTCCTCTTACCCAACTGGTCCTCATTGCATCCTGCCCCACTGGGTCCCACATCCTTGGACCTCCTCCTTCCTCCCACCTTGCTTCACTTACCTTTTCCAAAGATTTGAGAAAAAGAAACTGCTGATCCACTGTGCAACGTTTCTATACAGAGGCTGCATGGTACTGTCCCAGAAGCAGGTATCATTTTGGGGGCATCCACAAATGACCCAAGAATTGCAGTCACTACCAAAATGGCACCTGCTTCTGGACAGCATCATGCACCTCTATATGGGAAGACCATTTAGCAGATCAGGTGCTTCTCTTTCCCAAAGATAATTTTTGGAAAAAATAAATGGAGTGAGGCATGATAGAGGGAAAGAGGCCCAAGAGTGTGTGTGACCCAGCAGAAAGGAAACTATGCAAGGGCTCCCTTGGGGTGGGAGAGACCCTGGAAGGACTGGGGCAGGCCACGTGTGAGCTGAGAGGTGCTGCAGTGCACCCCATGCTCCACTTAATGATCCATGTGATTACTTAATGATTGCAAGGGAAGAGCAGGATCACCAGCCTCGCTTAACAACCACCATGACTTATGACCATAATTCTGGACTCAATCATGGTCGTAAGTCAAGGACTATCTATAGTTATTCTAAGCATGTTAAAAAATGTGCTAAGAATAAGACTAGAGCCCCAAAATTAAAACATTTTGTATTCGATAGCAAGCAGTTTCACACCCAACCTGATGCTACTGAAGATTTGCTGCTTTTCTGAGAAATTCCAGAAATATAGGGCCCCCAAATAGCATGCTGGAAGCAGTCTTTATGGCTGCTGACACCTGCCATATATTGTAGATTATCTCAGACTCAGAGATATTAAGTTAAACCTCTGGAGTTTTCTTTCTCACTTCATAAGACCATTGCCATATGGCATGAAAAGCTGTTACTATACTCAGAAAACTCTCACAGCTCTCAACAATTGTGTAAGGTACCTAGAATCACAGGGCTGGAAAGGACCTTGAAAGTCTTCTAGTCCAACACCCTGCTCAAGGTAGGAGCCTTACACAAATGCAGTCAAACAGCTGTCCAGTCTATTCTTGAAAACTTCCAGTGATGGAGCACCCACAATCCCAAGAGACAAGCTATTCTATTAATTGTACACTCTGGCTCGTAATTAAGGGTGGTCCACCAGAACATCTACTAACGACCTCGTTTATAGTCTGGAGTTGTCAAAGACCATAGTGAAGATGATTGGAATTGATTGGATTCTAGTTTCAAAGCATGAACTGTAGGATGGTGAAGCTAAGAAGAAATCTATATTAATGCAACCTTTCTCTGTTTTTTATTTGCTCAGTTTCATATTGTCTCCCAGTTATCCTTCCTCTTTTAACATTTTATATTATGCTAATAGCATTTCTCATTGCTTACTAGTCTTAGAAACACAGGTGGCAACTTTTAAGAAACCTGTGCGAGTGGACCAAAACATACAAGGAAAACAATACGAATTAACACTTATTTTGGAGGAAAGCGTAGAGATAGGTGTGTTATAGGCTTTCCCTTTTACCTCTGGTCCTGCATTTTTCAAATAATACCAGACTCAGTCAGCAGGACACAACAAAAAAGGCTACAAATCAACATGTGCAATAATACCAGGGAGTAATGGGTAAGCAGGCCAAAAGTGACTTTAAAGAAAGACTTGGCACAGTACCATCCAGGCAGTTGAATAACAAAATACACTGAAACAATAGAAGCCCTCTTTTGGCATAAAGTTGTTGGTATGGACTATTCCCACTAATGTTTCCTGGCATTCATAGAAATAGTATTAACTGGGGAAAATGTATAGAGAGAAGTATATAATATAATTAATTTGTAAATGTTTGTCTACCGTTTACATCAATTGGTTAAATGTTGATACACTCCTTATAAACAGGCTCAATCTGAAGAAAATTCCACTCAGAAACTAGTGTTCATGCTCAGGAAACTGCCTGGCCAGTCTGTCATATTATGTGTTCAGTTATGCACTGGTTTTAACACAGGCTTCAATCACAGCCTTACATGACCTTAGAAATAATTTGAAACAGAGTTAATGGAAATTGTTCCTTGTTATTTCATTTTTGGCAATTCATGACCAGTGGTAAGGAACCTCAGCAAAGCTTCCTGAATAAATCTGTTTTAGTTGTGATGTAACAGAAAACAAAGAAAGATTTGGAGACTTTTTAGAGTGTTCTTCCCGTTGGTGTACAGAAATGTTTTTATTTTAGATAAAAGTTTGCAATTAATTTATTTAGCCAGAAAAATTTTATTCTCCATAAAATGACTTATGAATATATTTTCTGTTTTTGTTATTGTCATTTTTCCTAATCATGTCAATAGCACTATGTGCAATGTGCTTTCATATGTGAAAGCAAAAGAGATGAAATCTCAATAAAAAGTGCAAACCTTGGCTAGCAGAGTATTATTTATTGAAACTTTAATATATGTTTTCAAACAAAAACCTAGCTAGGCTTAGGCCTTATAATCCTTGTTTAGCAACCGCAATTGGGACCAGCAACATAACCATTAACTGAAGTAGTCACTAAGTGAAAACGTGACTATGCTTATGATCTTCCTTCAATTTTCCTCTGCTTTACGGACCAGTGAAGATGACAAATGTGAGAATTGTCTCAAGGTTACTTTTTCATTACCATTGTAACTGCAAACAGTCAGCAAACAAAGACTATCTGTAGTGCTCTCCCAATATCCTTAATTGAGAATTTGAAAAACGTGCAAAGTTTCTCAAATTCTTTGCACTAAAGAAACATTTGGAAAATATAGTAACCACAATACCCCTTTCCTATGTTTTACTCTTTAAACCCAGGGGAGTTCAGAGTTTTTGGTGAAGAGGTTAAGGGCTGCCATGGCATTTATGTCTGTCTTCCTGCCTCCTCTATTTTAAATACTTTTTAAGAAAAATGCTTCACACCACAAAATTAATCAAAATTAAGTATTTTTACCACTTGAATCATTTTATATATTCCAGGCCATAATAATACCAACTTTTAGCACAAATAAACTAGTAAAAAATGTTCTTCAGTTAAAACCCTGACTACTAAGGGGCTAGGAGCACATGGCCCAGCCCAAAGAAATTCATTTTTTTAACTATACAACTTCTTTTTTTCTATTTGTACCTTTCTTTTTGGTTGCATGGATTTCCACTCTACACAGCACTTGATTTTTAAACTCTGCCATTCTCAGAGTTTAGAGTCTCAGTGTCCCTATGGAGTTACCAAAATGGGTTTATATTATACAGGGTAGAAGATGAGAAAAGAGTAAACATTCACCCACCTTTTTGAGTTATATATTCTAGAGTCCTGATTGTTGTTGTTTTTTTTTCCTTTCCCTACTCATAGAGCTTTCTGTCGCCCAGTGCACCCAGCGTCCAGCTGACATTGTCTTCCTCCTGGATGGCTCTGAAAGAATTGGCAGCCAGAACTTTCGCAGGGCCCATGGTTTTATAGAAGCAGTGGCTGAGCATCTCACCCTGGCCAGAAGTGACAGTGACGACATGAATGCACGCGTTGCCCTGTTACAATATGGAAATGAGGACGAACATGACATAGTTTTTCCACTGACATACAATATTACTGACATCACAGATCATTTAGCCAACATCAAATATTTGGACTCCTCTTCCAACATTGGGTCTGCCATCATATATGCTGTTAACAACCTTGTCATCAACACGCAAGACAGGCAGAAGGCAGCTCGGCGTAATGCTGAGCTGTCCTTTGTCTTCATTACAGATGGTATTACAAGCAACAAAAACCTGGAAGAGGCAATTGATTCCATGAAGAAGCAGAATGTTATGCCCACAGCTGTGGCCCTAGGCAGTGATGTGGACATGGATGTCCTGCTGAAAATCAGTCTAGGAGACCGGTCAGCCATTTTCCGGGAGAAGGACTACCTAAGTCTCTCCCAGCCTGGCTTCTTTGATAGATTTGTTAAGTGGATCTGTTAGTTGTGAGGTAGACACCAACGCTTTTAAGCTCCTATATTGTTACATGGTTTTTTTTTAGCAAAAGTATGCTGCCAGGTGGTAGCAGGCACAAATTTTCAAGGGAATTTATTTTTATATTCAAAATTGGTAGGCGCATTTCAAATAATGTTTATGGTGCTAATTAAAAACAAAATAATAGGAGGCTACAGAACTCCCACAGTATCATTTGTCACACTTTAAAACATTGTTTAAGATCTTTATATTGTAATACTTTTGGCGCTGAATAGAAGAACCGTGCATTCAATGTAAAGCATAAAGAACTATCATCTCCAGCTGCCCCAAGGATCCGTCTTAACCCTCCTCTCCCATTATTTCCCACTCATCCATTTGCTGGTAGACGGGTAATTCCATTGTGCCTTGATTGTGGTGCTAACATTTCCTCTGTTTTCCAGGAGATACTTTGCAGTGGAAGCAATAACAGGAAATATTTTTATCAGTACTGAGTCTTGCACTTGGTCTATTCCATTAGTAAACACCTAGTCTTCCTTGCTTTCTTTCCATGTACTTGCTTCAGGGTTGCAACATTGGATGGTCTCCCCTGTATCATGATGCATGCAATGAATAGAAATCACAAATATATTTATAGCTATTTCATCTTAGAAAGATGTAGGAAAAGAAGCTTTGTTCCTATACAGGTAGTCCTCAACTTATGACTGTAATTGAGTTTGGCAATTACAGTCATAAGTCATGATGGTTGTAAAGCAATTCACTACATGACCCACCCATTTTTACTATCTTTTATGGCAGTCATTAAGTGAATACAGTAATCATAAAGTGAATGCCATGGTCATTAAACAAACTCTTCTCTGTGAGGCAGTTTTTGTTGGAAACTGGAAGAAAAGCCCATTTCTGGCAAAAATGTAAATTGTAGAGTGCTGCAAATGGCCATAAATGTGCACTGGTTGTCGAGCGCCAGGGGAGGCAGTGAGGTTGTACTTGGATTGTAAGTCACTTTTTGGCAGTCTGTCATAACTAAGCGACTGATTGTAAGTGGAAGATTACTTGTATTGATAAGATATGGTATCCAGTCTTCCTGTGCCAGTACTGTTCTACTCCCAAGGAAGGAGTCTCATTGAAAATGGACGTCAGTATAATGTAAAGAGATTCTGCTGGATTCTCTTCTGAATTTCCTGCTACATTTAATTGAAGTCAAGTGCCATCAGCTTTCAATGTTCCATGTATAAATCTGGAATTTCCCTGACTTGACTTGGCAGACCATTTTAATTTTTTTCACAATAATGATGATAAACACTATTAAACTGAATCCCAATTTAAAGTGCACTACTGTGCGCATAAAGGAGTTTATTGGAACTGTATATGAGCATTCTGCTTTTATTAGATCTTCATTACAATAAACAGTTCCATCAAATTGCTTTCCCCAATCAAAGAAATTGCATAACAACCAATTTTTTTAAAGCCTGCAAATTTACATGAAAAATTGAAAGAAAGCATGACTACCTTTTTAAAGAGATGGGGGAAAGGTAATAGAAGTGTTACATAACAAAGATGAGGAATATAAAAATTCCATAAATTATGAACATATGAAACAAAAAATATGGTTTTATAAACATATGGTTGTAATTCAGAATTCTGCCCTATTAACATGGAGAATATTTTACTGGTTTGCACACTTCTAGCTCCAAATAATTTGAGGTTTGTTTGTTGTTGTTTTGTTCCACACGACAGAGCCTTTCTTATACTTTCAATCTTCTAATGAAAAAATGTCTTTGGTCTTATTTCTAATTGCTAATAATCTCATTCTTTCATAAATCATAGATTATCCTTTTTCTGAAATTTAGTGTGAGCTGTACAAAGGGCCACTGCGCAAAGCCATACTGATTGATAAGCAATGAATACCCAATGTCAATGTATTCCTGATATACTGTTTCTAGAATAACATCCTTACTTGAGCCACAATTGCACTCCTGATAAATAAAAACTTTTTTCACAATATCTTAATGTTATTCATTTTGTGGCGATTTAAAGTTGGAAGAATCAATATAGCTCTTTTACCATTGATGCTTGTTTTATTATTTTCTTAATTATTAGAATAATCAAACAAGAATATAAAGCAAATGTTTATGTAATATAAGTTCTAATTCTTAATTTCCTATTAAATTCAAATCTTTGTTTTTAATTTACACAAAAGTCTTTGCTCTTGTATAATGCTTCCCTCAAGTGCAGCTCAGTTCCTGAGTACTAAATGAACATGTTCCATTGATATGATAAGAAAAATATGGAAATACTTTGTTACTGCTACTTTATTTAATTGTCTAAATTTTTAGGCTTGGACATCTAATCTACACCTTTCGACTTAATGATAGTCTCTTAATAATTCTACTATCTATAAATGATAAACTGAATAGCTTAAGAATATTTTTCATTAGTATTTCTTCCAGGAATTATGAATTTAACAATATATTATATCAGGCTTCTTCACAGTGAATCTAGATGTTGCCTTTAATTCAAAAGCTCTGCTGGATGGAGAACTTACATTGAAGTTCAACATATTTAGAGCTCACCAAGTTGGGATAAGCTAACTTACATGTCTTATGATTCATGGGCATAAGAATGTACAAAGGATGGAAGAATTTTAAAATATTTTTGACTGATGTGGGGAGTTCCTGAAGAGCTGAACTCATGCTGGGGTGAAAGTTCTTCAATCTAAATCTGAGCTGCTGCTGGAACTGCCACTATGCTGAAAGAAAGAAAAAATGATTAAAGCTTGTTACAATTATTGACATTTTGTATCTATTTTCCTTATTTATTTAACTTCTATATTAACTGTTTCATTTCTGTTTGTTTCTTCCTATGGTTCCATCTTCAATATCTTCATAAATGACTTAGATGAGGGAATAGAAGGGGAACTCATCAAATTTAAGCTGGCAGGAATAGCCAATGCCCCAAAAGACAAGCTCAGGATCCAAAAAGATGTTGACAGACTTGAACAATGGGTCCTATCCAACAACATGCGGAGAAAAGCAAGGTTTTATACCTGGGCAGGAAAAGCCAAAGGTACAACTACGAATTAGGTGAAACAGTAACTATGAGAGGGACCTTCGACTCCTAGGGTATGATTGCTTAAACATGAGCCAGCAGTTTGCAGCAGCAGTCAAAAGAACAAATACAATCCTTGGTTGTATAAACAGAGGCATAAAATAAAAATCACGTGAAGTATTAGTACTGCTTTATAAAGCAGTGTTCCAGTATTTGAGAGGCTGCGATAAAGAGGAAGAAGTCAATTTATTTTCCAAAGTACCAGAGGGCAGGACAAGAAACAATGGATGGAAACTAATCAAAGAGAGAAGCAATCAAGGACAAACTTCCTAATAGGACAATTAACCAGTGGAACAGCTTGCCTTCAAAAGTTGCGGGTGCGTCATCGCTGGGGGGTTTTAAGGGGAGACTGGACAGTCTGAAATTGAGCAGGAGACTGGACTAGGAGACCTCAAAGGTCCCTTCCAGCTCTATTCTGATTGAATGTCTCTAGCTTCAATATCCCGTAAAGGATCCGTGAAGATAAGGCTTTTAACCAACTACACCTAGATGCCAAAATAAAAATATTTCACTGTACAACTATCTTGTGAAGATCTTGAAGAATATCAAGTTTTATAAAAAGAAACAATACTTTAATAAATACATGCAAGAAACAATGTCAAGACTGACTTGCACTTTCACCTACGTTCAGCTTCACTCACAGCTTGATAATAAAAGTGAGGAGGGTGGAATGGAATGCAAGGCTGGGGGAAATGACTTCTAAGCACTAAAAGACCACAACAGAATGAACCGTTGGCGAGTAGATCAACTCTTCATGCTTCTGCTCCATACGATTGCTGCTTGTAAGGAGACCACAAGACAGAGGTCTCTGTCAGGTTTAGAGATGAGGGAATAACCACCTTGCTCAAACAGAATGTGGCATCTTTGAAAGGAGCCTGGATACGCATACTTCCTTTTCTGTTCACTTTTGAATATTGTTCATTAACGGCTTTTCCACTATTTCAGGAGTACTTGGATGAACAGGTTTTACAGCATCAGATGAGTTTCATCAATCCTAACAAAAGAAGTTTTAGATACAAGTTTAAGGACTTTATTATTTTTCTTTTGGGATAAACTGCAAAAGGTTGATTTGAACTTTGATTTTTGAAAGTTACAAATGAATCAAGGTCCAGAGAGATTTGAAATGCAATTTTGGAATTAATTGCAATAATTCTTTCCATGGGAAAATGTTTTTGTTTTAAAATTCTTTTTCAGGAATTCTTTTGCAGGAATAATATAGAAAAACATTGGACACACACACACACACCCAAAAAAAGCCAGCTGACATCTTAATAATTTAAACTGATATAGACATAACAAACCAAAAAAATGACCTGGAAATTTTTCCTATATTGGATTTACAAAAGAGACTTATGAAGGCTTTGAAGAATTTTATGAGAAGGGACAAAGAAAATAAAAGAAAATAAATAAATAAATTTCCAGAACATTATTTGAAGGGACAAAGGATCAGAGTTGGTTTATTTGATCAAGTTTAAAATAGATATGTTATTATGTGGATTTTTGCTAATCACAATTGAAACAATGAGGATTAAAGTTTCACTGATTCAAATCAGCCTTACATCTAAATGGCATAGGCCCTGGTTACTTGAGGACCACCTGTCTCCAATGGTAACTGCCTGGCTGATCTGATAATGGCAAAGTTAGAGAACTCCGGGTTCCTTCAGTTAAACAATGTCATTTATTACGAGCTTATCTCCTGGAATGAAGTTTCCCCCTGAGATCTGGATGGCCCCCATCTTGTTAGTGTTTTGAAGTTCTCTGAAGACCTGGGTCTTTGCCCAAGTCTTTGATGGAGTAAATGAAGCCCCCCTTTTAATTTCTTTCCTTCTACTTTTGTCATTTCTATTATTTTTGTTTTTTATTGTTGCTTCCATGTTTTTAAATGTTTTTAAGAGTTTGTAAACCACACAGAATTGCTGAGAGCTGAGTAGTACAGTCATGTTATTAATAATAGAAATAATAAAGAAAAAAGGGTCTGGGACATCAGACATGGCAGTACCTGGAGACAGCAGGATAGAAAAAAACAAACTGGAGAAAATCACAAAACACAGACCTGCAAATAAAAAAAGAATGACAGTGACAAAAGGAAGCAAAGATAGTATCAACAGTAATAGAACATAGAATCACAGGACTGAAAGCGGCTTCAGTCATGTAATCTAACCCTCTGCTCAAAACAGACGACCTTATACCATCCTGGTCAAATGGTTGTCCAGTCTATTTCTGAAAACCTCCAGTGACAGAGCACCCACAACTTTTCCTTTGATTAAGTGTTCTCACTGTCAGAAAGTTTCTCCTTACTTCTAGGTTGTATCTCTCTTTAACAATCTCCATTCATTACTTCTTGTCCTGCCCTCAGGTACTTTGGAGAATAAGTTAACCTCCTCTTCTCCATAACACGCCCTCAGGTACTAGAAGACAGTTATCATGTCCCCCCCCAACTCTTCTCTTCAATAGCTAGACGTACTAGCTCCCTCAACCTTTCATCATATGCTTCCATACCATTTATCCTCTTTGTTGCTCTTCTCTGCACACTTTCTAGTTTCTCAAAATCTTTTTTGTATCATGGTGACTAGAACTTTATACACTATTTCAAGTATGCCTCACTAGTGCAGCATAAAGAGGCATTCTCGTGATCTTGATGTTATCCATCTGTTGATGCAGCCCAATACTGCACTGGCTTTTTTTGGCAGCTGCAGCACACTGCTGGCTCATACTTAAGTGGTGGTCCATTAGGACACCTCTCACAGATCCCTCTCACAGTCAGTACTCTTGAGCCAGATATTGCCTATTCTGTACCTGTGCTTTTGGTTTTTCCTAAGTGTAGGGCCTTACTTTGCATACCACTGAACTGCATCTTATTGTTCAAGTCTGTCAAGATCCTTTTGACTCTTGAGTCTATCTTCTAAAATGTTAGCAATTCCCCCCAGTTAATAGGCACCTTGGGTGCAATCCCAAAACAACTAGAGCACTAGTGACAAAATCACTATCAGTTAATTGTAAAAGGAAACTACTTGGAACAGTTTACATCCTGTGATGATATAATACCATGAAACAAGAGTGAAGTGAAAGACATCTATGATATTGCAATATATAAAAATGAACTCTTCTGCTTACATACCAATGGAAAAGTCTCTCATCTCTCCCTTCTGACAATTGAAAAATGTGTGGAACGATTGCTTAGAAGAAGCTTTTGGACTCTTGCGGCCAAAATGTGCTGTCTTTTCCAGAATTCTATTGTTTTGTGTCGGGTAATAAATGTTTTTGTTTAATGTTGTTTTTATTCACTGTTTAATATATTCATTTTATTTAAAACAATTCTGATACCTTTTTTTACAATATAAATCTATTATTATGTTTTTTAAGTTAACTCATCTTAAGGTTTACAGCTGGCACAGTAGCTCAGCGGTTAAAGTCACTGAACTTGTCAGTTGGAAAGCTGCCAGCCCAGGTTTGAGACCTGAGTATTGAGTGATGGGGTGAACTCCCGCTACTCGCTTCAGCTCCTGCCCACCTACCAGTTCGAAAGCATGCAAATGCAAGTAGATAAATAGGTACAGAGAGCCTAGGTGGCGCAGTGGTTAGAGTGTTGAACTGCAGGCCACTTCTGCTGATTCAATCTAGCGGTTCAA
>JANHFL010006065.1:78104-89120 GCA_032468155.1 Oxyrhabdium leporinum
GATGGAGTCACTGAAGCAGTCGGCGTGAGCTTAAATGGACTCTGGGGGATGGTAGAGGACAGGAAGGCCTGGAGGAACTTTGCTCATGGGGTCACAATGGGTCAGACACGACTTCGCGACTAACAACAACAATATAGCAGAATAAAAATCAAATTTCTATTAAATAAAAACTGCAGTCATAATTTCTGATCTGTTATCTGCTTGAAAAACTAGTTTATATTTAATTTCACTGAAATGTAATACTTCTTAATAAAGAAATCATTTATTTGATTTATCCTGTCTTTGTTTTTTATAAACTCAAGATAGCGTATGTGACTGATGCTCCAACCACCTATTTTCTTCACAACAACAACCCTGTGAAGTGAGTTGAGCTGAGAGACAGTGACTAGCACAAAGTCACCCAGCTGCCTTTCATGCCTAAAGTGGGACTAGAACTTATGATATACTGGCACCTTAACAACTACACCAATTTGGCTCTCATTAATAATACATTATTAATGATACAAGGAAGCAACTCTGAAATTACATTTAAAAAGTAAGGTGATCAGATACTTTTTAGCATTCATTTCAATATAAGAATATATATCATTTATAATAAATTATGGCTGATATATGAATGAATATATAAATATATTATTACATTAACCTATAAAGAACGGTTGCTGAAATTGGGTATGTCTAGTTTAATGAAAAGGAGTAGGGATAAGATGATAGCAGTGTTCCAATATCTCAGGGGTTGCCACAAAGAAGAGGGGGGTCAATCTATTCTCAAAGCACCTGAGGGCAGGACAAGAAGCAATGCATGGAGACTAATCAAGGAGAGAAGCAACCTAAAACTAAGGAAAAATTTACTAACAGTTAGAACAATTAATCAGTGGAACAACTCGCCTCCAGAAGTTGTGAATGCTCCAACACTGGAAGTTTTTAAGAAGAGATTGGACAACCATTTGTCTAAAATGCTATAGGGTTTCCTACCTGAGCAGGTTGGACTAGAAGACCTGCAAAGTCCCTTCCAACTCTGTTATTCTAGTTAATTATGAATGAATAAATATATAATATGTTTATTCAATTTTTTGCAAAATGCAAAGAAGCCATATTTGATCAAAATACTTAAAAATCCTGCCAACCAGTTTATCATAAGCTTTCATGATATCTAGAGAAATAACAATGGTCAGATCTTGCTTGTTTGGATATAAAATATAACTTACAGCAGAAAAAAAGCCACTTCTTTTCCATCGTAGCTCATGATATGACCCAAATAAAAGTCAGACTATCAGGAGTTTGCAAGACATTCAGCATTTCTTAGAAGTGCAGAAAAAATGTGGTATGTTTGCTATCAGTTTAAATTTACTTAACTATTTATTTGACTTTTAATTGTAAATGCTAGAATGGGAAGAGGGGAGGGAGAGAAATTAACTAGCAGATCTGCCTACAATGGAATATTTTAGGGACCATTCAGAAATTAAAACTGTTGATCAAATTCCTGCACTTATTTGCAATGTTGAGGAATGATTCCCAATAAAAGATACAATGAATGTCTGCAAACATAATCTAATTCTGTTTTTTTTAAAAACATCCCAGGATTTAAAAAAAATAAAAAAATAATTAAATACAAAAAGCAAATTCAGTTACTAAATTGAATTAGGAAGTCTCTAATCATAAGAATGAAAACAGGACAGTTTTTCAAACTGCTGTATCATAACTTTAAACTGATGGTCACTGCATATCCCACCAATACAATAATTATAATGTAACAAATTCGGGCACACTCAGGACATCATCTACAGCGAGTAAGGGAGATGACAAAAATATGCAACAATTGTTACATAAGCAAAGCAAACTGAAACCTTGAGTCCTGGGGAGGAAAAGAGAAGTAAGATTTTTAAAATTGCTAATCCATGTATGATATCCCATACTGTAAATAAATAAATAATAATGCCAAATACAGGATGGTCTGAGAGACTGTGTGTTAGAGTGACTCTGCATGATAACCCATAAAAAGACCAGGCATAACAGCTCTACAGAATAGTCTAGTATCGTTACCAGTCATCCTTTTTTACATTTTGTTTGTGTTTTAGGGAAATGAAATATCCTTGAGGGCTCTGTAATAACAATGCAATATATTAAAAGTAGGAGGGATCATTTTTATACTGTACTAAAGATAAGTGGTAAGTAAAGCTGCATGATTTCCTATTTATTTCTGGAAATAGCATTTTATGGCATGGTTAAATTATATATAATATATTTTAAAAAGCAACAAAAATAATTATATATCTGACATGGACAGTTGGTGAATGGATGCAAGTTTTTATTGGGGCCTCAGTGTAGTTTATCATTTTAAATGGTTGTTTTTTTCTGTATTTTGTTCTTATTTTGTTCACCACTCATTTGGGTAGCTCATTAGTTTTACTGTATATATTTAATACATAAAAAGTATTTCTAATGAGTAATAAAAATATTACACATATTTAAATTCTCAGATTTCTTGTTGTGTTATACAAACGCACAAACATACCACACAGAGATGTGAAACTCTAAAAATATTTTGGCGGGGGGAGTGAGGGTTTCGCTTCACAACATCTGCAACATGAAACAGCCACAAAGTCTCAGTATTACCATTCAGGTAGAACGTATGGAACTTCCTTAATTTGTCTGTAGCAGGTGAATCAGAAAACCAGACTCTCTTCTTCCGAGGCATCTCTTGCGATTCAAGCTGGGTTTTGTCTATGCTGGTGTCCAGAGCATTACCTCCTAAGCAATAGGGCTGTCTCTCAGGGATCCTTTCTTTTGGGATGCTTACATCGTTAGAAAATGTCGTCTGTGCTTGGGCATCCTCTCTGTGTGTCTTTGAAGAAGGTGATTCTTCTGGCCACAATGTTGAGGAATTGAGCTTATCTTTTGGATTCAGGAGTCCTCCTGTTTTGTAATGAGCTGCAGTTAAGCAGATTTAGCACCAGGTTATGCTAAGAGTAATAAAACAGCAAATGAATAATAGAAATTCCTTTTACTGGGCATATCCACCCCAAATAAATATTTTCCTCTCACTGTTCTCCACATTTTCTGTGAATAGCTAGGCCATAAATAACCAGGGCTTGATAAAGGCTGTGTCTTTATCCAGTTCATTTAGCAATAAAGAACAAGGTTTTTTTCCATTTTCATTAAAAAAAAATATTTGGAGTGTTGATTGCTTAAATCTTGTGAAGTTATGAGAAAAGGTTTGAGTGTGAGGCATTCCAATTTCTTGTGCAATCTTAACATGATTTTTTTTTAAAAGTTCAGAGTATGAATGAATGGATAATTTTCACGCTAAAGAGTGAAAATAGTGAAGTTCCTAAAACATCAGGACATTGCTTTTAACATATTTATTAAAACTGATAACTTATTAATAAGCAATTAAATGGCCAACATTACTTAAAATGACAAAGAAGACCCTTCAAAAAACTATTTCTAAATGGAAGGAAAGAATATTGTAGATGTAGCTTTATATAAGCTGTTTAAGCAAGTTTATTTATGGAGGCAAAGCTCATAACTAAATGTATACTGACTGGCAGAATGTTGATGTTTTATAGATATCTTGATCAAAACAGCAATTCGATGTGTTAATCTGCTATGTGGACCAATTCTACTTCTAGGAGCTTTAGATAAGGAACTGAAAATCACAGCTAGCATGTTAAATCTCTAACATAGCTCTATTGTGCAACCATAATTGGAATAAATTAACATTTCAGTTAATTTCATGTCTAAATTGGATCATGAAGAGCTTAAAAAATAGCAACTAAAATAGGGAGTTGTTAGTCGACAGATTTATCCACAGATAGAACTTAATCACTCATGATAATTACTTTGACACTATACATTTGTTTTCATGGACTGAAAGTGGAAATCATTCAGCTGCTTCTAGAACAAACTCTATCCCATCAACTCTGCAGACTTGTACCTAAAAGTATACATATAGTGTTGACATCAAATATAATTTCTCACCAACGCTAAATGGAAATGTTTGAACCTTACCACCACCAGGGAAAGGACCATCTGTAGCCCAAGATTTCCTTAACATTGATATGTCTGTGAGTTCTTCATGCTGTTTTCCAGGCATGGTAGAATATGGTATATTTGAGATGTGTGCAGATTTCCTATCTTCATTTCTAGATTGAACAGTAACAGGATCAGTGTGGAACAATTTAATTGGTGTCTGGGTGCTAGGACATGACATGTTGGCCTCTTTGGAAAGGATGTGGGGAGAATGATTATAATCTTTTCTGACAGACTGAGCTGAAAAGAAAAACAAACAATAGAAATAGTTACATTTATGTCATATATGTCATGTACATATCTAGACACTGACATCATTTAGCAAAATACCTTTTGACATCATCAGAGCATATGCTATTTCTAGAAAACATTATCAGTGAACACATTTAGTGTGGTGTCTATCGATCGACCTGTTCTTGGAAAATTGACTGAGATAACAGGTCTATCTATACTGATTGAAATGTTTCAAAATATTTACCCCAAAATATGCAGAAATCTTTTAATCTTCACAGTCCAAACATGCTTTCTTGAACATCAATAAGTTATATTCAATTCTTTTTTATACTGAATGTGACTTTTGTATTCCAACTGAACAAGCATATTAAAGCAAGGACATTATTACAAGCAATTATTATCGTCATTTTATCTGGGACTTTTAACATTTTTTATGGAATGGAAAAGAATGTGTGCGTGTGTGCGTGAGAGAGAGAGAAAGAGATGAATAAATAAATGTTGGCCTAAGCTCTCTGAGCAAACCAATGGGAAGAGCAAATAGGAGTTTGACAAGAGCAGTCAAATGGGAGGCCTGGAAAGATTTTAAGGAGATAATTGGTCTACTGAAATGCATCAGGGAAGTCCTGATCTTCAGACACAAAATGTGAAAAAAAAATATCAAAGAGAAGGAAAAGCTACCTTTCATAGAGGTACTGAAGAAGCAAGCTAATCTAAGGAAGAATTTAAGAATTCCTCCTTGTGAGCAAATGTATTCTCATCTTCAAGAAAAGAAAGGAGGTGGATCTGAGAAACTGTAGGCCTGTCAGAATGAAGTCTATACACAGGAAGGTCTACCAAAATGCATGTTGAGCACATAGATAAGAAGCTACAATTAACGAAAGCCAGCTTGGGCTTGATAAAGCAAATTATGCTAATAATTATTATTAGCTGAACAATGCCATTGATATAGAGTAGTGTACTTGGTCCATAGCAAAGCTTGTGGCAAGAGTGCCTTATGATATTCCTTAATAAAATAAAATAATAGCAAGTGGGTTGGATCAGATTTCTGCAAGACCTTGATGGACTTCTGTCAGAACTAAGGGCAAAAGAAAAAGTTACCAAGTTTGTAAATGGCTAGTACTTTGAAAGAGAGAACATTCAAATAGAACTAGATTGACTTGAACAGTGTGTTGGAATGAGTAATACAGGTAGTCCTTGGACCCAAAATTTATCTTGATAAGCGAGACATTTGTTAGGTGAATTTTGCCCTATTTTGTGACTTTACTTCCAACAATAGGTAAGTGAATCACTGTTGTGCAGTTAGTAACATGGTTGTTAAGAGAAGCAGGTTTTCCCATTGGCTTTGCTTGCCAGAAGGTCGCAGGAGACTGCAACTATCATAAATATTAAGCATCAAACATCTAAATTTTAATCAAGTGACCATGGGGATGATGCAATGGTTATAAGTGTGAAAAACAGTTATAAGCCACCTTTTTTCGGTGCTATTATAAATTTGAACAGTCACTAAATAAACTGTTCTAAATTGGAGACTATTTTATAGAGTTTAACAATGCAAAACTGGGGAAATAAAGGAAAGGCACCAGTATAGGATTAGGTGAACTGGTTTCAGAGTAGTATGTGTAAAAGGGGATCCAGGTGTTCCTATTGACCAATTCGATTTCTGAACTATACACAATCTCACTTCAGGAACAGACTGTCCCACAAAGTGGTGAGGACTCCCTCACTGGAGACTTTCAGAGAGAGACTGGATGGATAAGATACATTTCAACTTTATGAGTGTGAAAGAAAATACTTCATGTAGCATGGATAGCACTAAAGGTGTTGTACTACATCTTTTCAATTTTATCAAAATGTTTTATGTGAAAGTATCAGTTGGCCTATGGGCAACTTGGTGGTATCTGTGTTCATGGACCATAGAAATGAAAGGATGCTAAATGAATGTTGATTGACTAACAAAGTGACAGACCAATATTAAACAGATTTATTGAATTATTTTGACCATTTGGATGGGGTTTAACTCACAAAATATGAAGGAAGAATAAATGGTTTAAAAGGAAGAGAAAACCAAAAAAAATGTGGTTGGTTGAAGTTGATAGTCCTCAAAAAGAAAGAAATTAAAGGCTAAAGAAGGCAATACATGAACCAATCTACAGGTGTGTGGGAAGAAGGTTATGTGTTAGAAAAATATAGAAAGATATCGGAAGTATAAATGCAATTTCTCTATATAGATTTTCCTTTTCCTTATTTTGTGAACTTAATCTCTTTGGCTTACAATGTTTTCTTTAATTTTTGTGCTTTCCATAATGGTATTTACCCTGAAAATGAATATACTATGATAAGGATGCAGGGATGCAAGTAAAAGCTCATAGAAATTAAAAACTGTGAAACTCCTGAAGATGTGTGTGTGCATGTGCATGTATGCACATTCATAAATGAGCAAGTCAGAATAATTTGTCCTCCTACTATTTAAATCATGTGTAGCCTTTCCTAGTTGGCCCAATATGCTTCCTATTATAGATACAGATTTGACCAAAGTGTCTTCTTCCCATACATGAATTCACAAAGGTCCTACTGAATTGTATGAATTAATTTTGATATACAATGAAACGTATTTACAATATTTATATAACAATAATTTTTAACAAGCTAACTTGGTATGTTTCTTACCTGTTTTTCCTAATGAACCAGCATCAGGATATGTAGGAGAAATTTGAGGTGTTATGAACTGGGCCTGATTGTTGTTCTCACACTGCTGACTCAACAATGTGCGTAATTCATAGTTTTCTCTGAGCAGCCTAATTTGATTTTTGAGATGTGCATTTTCTTCCTGAATTCTTTTTATCCACTCTCTTTCCTCTGTCATCCTCCTCTTCCTCACTGGTGAGGAAGGTTTAATGTATTAGGGACAGCCTTGACTAGACAGGTCACCTCAGTGTTTCAAGAGGTTCAGAGGAAATTATCAAGCTTAGAATGTTTCTACACAATTGTGATGTCATGTGTTCTTAAGAGAACACTTGGATACTCTACTAGAGCAGTTTCTTTCAGACTGTCCTTTCTGCTGTGAAATAAGGCATGGTTCGTATACAGAATGGAACAGTATGTCTAAGAGGTCCTGATCACATGGCATTGTTGAGAATAACATCTCAAAATAACACTGACTAAATCTGAAAATGGCTTTTCCAAAAATCTGAAATATTTTTTACTACAGACTTTCTTCACAGACAATTTTTTACCAGTGATTTTGTTTTCTTGTTTTGTTTTTTTGTTCTCTCCCCTTTGAATTACAATGGAGAGGGAGGGGAGGGTGAGAGGGAGGGGAGGGTGAGAGGGAGAGAGATCACCTGGGCCTCTATTCCGATTCTCTCCATTAGGGCCAATGCTAAAGCAAATCTCTTATGTTTGTTATGGAATACAGTAGATGTGCCAAGGCTGATTCGTAACACAACCAGGGGTGGGCTGCTGCATGGTCGCAGAGGTTCAAGCAAACCTCTAGCTCTGAGCTCTGGCTGGGCCTGCCCACCCACCCTTGCCCTAAGCTATTGCTAAATAACTCACCTTTCCACCGCCCACACTGCCCAGGTGAGCTCTGCACCGCCGCTGCTGTACTCACTGGAGCTGCTTTAATCATCGGCTGCCTCCCTGTAGCTTCTCACGAGCTCCAAAGCTAACGCAAATGCGCACACACGACGAGAGAACCACTTGCCAAAGCAAGAGCAGTCCACCTCTGAACGCACCTCTACTCAAAGCTTGACAAGGGCTAGGGGAGAAGAATGCTTGGAGTGTATTGGGAGCTGGGAGAGGGGTAAGGAATTTATGTGAGCTGTTTGCAGAATGAGAAGATCATGATACTTCAACAGCATGCGACGGGAGGCGCAAACTGTTTTCCCAAAATAAAAAGAAAGGTTTGGATTGGTGGATAGTGGGCAACGTAATGGGCTGTCCGCTAAAACAAAGCAAGGTTATGGCATACACTTAAAAGGAGATTGGGAAGCCTGTAATTGTGGAGTCTGTCTGGCAAGAACAAAGAATGCTTATTCGCAGGGAATATGCATGTGTAAAACTTGTAACAATTCTTGGTGGTTAGAAAGCTGAAAAAAGTAGCAAAGAGTTAGACATCTTGCAGACCTCACCTAGAAGTTAGAAATAGGGATGGCCTGGAGCAAATAGAATGTGTATTAGATAACTCCTGAAGCATTCATTAATCAAAGCTTAGGAATAGGGATGGCTAGAGACCAATAGAATAATTGTTAGATCTTTACTAGAAGGTTTACTAGATGACATTTCTTATATATCCCACCTTATCCACCTTTTGCTTTAGTGAAAATGTATAAAGCTTTCTTAATTCTATTGTTTAAGGTTCCTTGGCATTTTGGCCAGGACCTCTCTTCTTTGAGCGCTTCAATAAAAGGAAACAAAACCTGCACCTTGTGTCTCTTGTTCTTCATCGGCTTTGGCACCAGGCTCAGACCCGAACTGGGGACAACAATCTGGGGGTTCATCCAAGGATTCCACATCTGGATTCAATTGGAAGACACCGATCACCAGAGGAGGGCCCCCAGATAGGTAAGACTAGGAGCTGAAAGGTGTGTGATTGCTCTGAAATAAACTCCCGCTCGGTGACCAGGACTGTGTGTTTCTGCATTGTTAGGCGCACTCAAGCCCCATGACTGTGACCCAAAGAAACCAAGGAGCAGGAACAATCACTGGTGGGGAAAAAAAAGAAGCAAAATTTGGGGAAATTCTGGGGCCGGAGGAAAACAATGGGTGGCTCAAATGGGAAAATTAACTATATTGTTTTTCTTGTGAAAACCTCAGAGCTAATTTCGCTTCTTCTGTGCCTGTATGGATCTATCAGTAAAGTTATACTCTTGGTAAAATAATGTCCCAGGAGTTTCTTTTGCTGCATATGCCAATGGTACGATTGACAAGAAGAGAATAACAGGAAAATCTTGTACTCTGAAATCTTGTAACTTTGAGTTGCAAACTGTTTAGAGTTTAACTGGGAATATGATTTTCTAATACAAATCATAGATACAAAATGTATACACTTACAGCTAGGCCAGATTCCTTGTATAAGCAACTTGAAGTCTGCTTATATGCACATTGACAGTGAGAAAATAATAATATAGTAATATAGTCTGGGAACAAACACAAGAGTATATTTTACTTGGTTTTCCTGCACATTGTGTAGGGTTAGACTAGATGATCCTTGTAAGATATTCAAACCCCAAAAGTATGTGGTTGTATAAGACTGAAGAATAGAATGTTCTTTCAGAATACAAAGGAGAAGGGATTTTGTTGTTATTACTTTATTCAAGTTGTGTAAACTATCTGCTTGCGAGCAATTATGCCAAAGAAAGGCTACAGCTGTGCTTAATTATAATGCTGTTTATTTTCTATTTTCAAGCAGGTTCCCCCCCTCCCCAATTCTGTAATATTCAGAAGCTGAATTGCCTATTATAAGTTAAAAGACCACTTTTCTTCCTGCGACTGTAGATTCCAGTCTATGCTCTCTATGTATATATGTACCATGTTTCCGCAAAAATAAGACCCAGTCTTATGTTTTTTTGATCGCCAAAATAAGCACCACCGCTTATTTTTGGGGTAGCTCTCATTTTTTTCGCAGCCACAATGGAGCAGGAGGCAAAGCAGGGAGCAGGGTGGAGGATGAAACAAGGCATTGGGGGGGGTAGAGGACAAAGCTTCACTGTCGAAACAGAGCAGGAGGCTGAGAAATGCACCAGTGCCATGGCCCCTAAGCAAGGCAGTCGGGGTGGTAGAGGATGAAGCCCCAACAGTATCGTTGGGCACCCGGCTTGCAGAGCCCTGATGCTGCCAGAGAGAGGCGACAGCAGCCAGAGCATCTGCTTCCCTGTCTCACCCAGCTTCGGCAGCCAGCATGGCGCCACTTGCCGCCACTTGCATTCCACCACTGGTTGCCTGGAGCCCTTGGGGGGGGGGGGTTGTCTTGCCACCTGCTTTCCAGCTCCCCCCGCTTCCCCAAAGCATCCCTTTAGTAACCTGCTTTCCAGCTCCGTTCACTGCTGCCACGGGCAGGGCAACAAAAGAAGGCTGTGGAATTACCAGTAAAACAAAAAGTTCAATCAGATCTTCCAACTTTACAAGATTTTTTTTTTCACAAGAAGTTGGAAGGTCTGATTGAACTTTTTGTTGTTTTTTTTTAGTCCCACAAACTTCTTTTGTTACCCTGCATGTGGGGAATGGAGCTGGAAAGCAAGTTAGTGAAGGAATGTAGTTGCTCTGGGGTGGGGTGGGGGTTAGGATTTGGCACTGTGATTGCTCTGGGATGGGGGTTAGGATTTGGCACTGAGAGCAGTTACACAACCCTAATGTCGACCCTGAAGATGACATATGTGCAGCCGTGTTTTATTATAGTCATTTCTATTCTTTCTTAGCTTCTTTAGTATTGTGTACAAGGGACTGTGGGTATTCAGGCTCTCCACAGTCTAGCAACTGGGAGAAGGAAGCATAAATAAGGGTGGATGTTTTGGCTAGGTGAAATTCTTTTCCTGTGGGAACAGAGTGTGTGTCTGCAGCTGCCTGGAGGTGGAGTCTGGAATCATCGGACAGATGAACTATGACCTGATTGGAGAATGTGACTATGGGGAGGTTTCAAACTTATGCTTTTACTGGGTGTAATTCCAGGATTTGGTCAGATCTGGAATTACACCAAACCAATTTGATATGTTCCTAATAAAAAGACTTTGTTTGAATAATAAAAAGACTTTG
>JANHFL010006066.1:0-15942 GCA_032468155.1 Oxyrhabdium leporinum
CTTTCTTTCTTTCTTTCTTTCTTTCTTTCTTTCTTTCTTTCTTTCTTTCTTTCTTTCTTTCTTTCTTTCTTTTTCCTGCTGTATATATATATATTCTAAAAAGTACTATGATTGCCTTCCTACATATGTTTGGAAGTCATGTTGACCTCCATGGGACTTTCAGTTGAACAAAACAAACATAAGATTGTGCTGTACCTTTCATTGAAAGATTTGGAATCTTGAGTTTTCCCTTTGCTTCCATGCCAAAAGGTTAAAAAGTAATTTTAAAATATTTTTTACTTATTTACAATTATTAAAAGATGAGAGAGCTCCGTAGGCTGAGAGCTTTCACTAAAATATATATATATATCCATAATTCTGCTATGGGTAATTCAAATAACCTTCCCAGTTGAGGATCACTTTTGATTCTTGAGTAAACAGTGAAATTGTGAACATGTGTAAGTACACATAAACTTCTGTACATCTTGTTCATACTTATTCACATGATTTAAAATTTCAGTCCTGGATTTAACATTCATGAATTCCTTCATTAGAATTGTTGATAAATGAAATACGATCTTTCCACCTATACTCAGAACCAAACTGTTCTTGGTTGTCTATTCAATGTAGATGGACAATACAGTAATTTTCCGAATTAAGCATGTTAGGGCATTTAGTAGAAGATTTCATGATAATTTTGAGTTCAGGTCATAGTAGATAGGAGGGTGATAATATTCCTTCCTCAGAAAGTGAAGTCTTTGCATAATGTGCCCAAAGTATGACAATTTGGTTATCTGTGCCTTGAGTGATTTCTTTGTTTTCTTGGCTAGCCATGTATTCTCAAGAGACTTCTCCAATATCAAAGTTCGGAAACATCAATACGCTTTCTATTTTGCTTATTCAAAGCCCAGATTTGCTTCTCAAAAGTCGCATAGGTAAAACCATTGCCTGCATGATGCTGATCTTTGTAGGTATGAATATGTTAAATGCTATTTATCAGTTAACAATTTATTATTTTACTTTTTTATATGGAGAATATATGTTTAAAATGCAGAATTGAACTTACTAGAAAACAAAGCTCTTAGAGTAATAGGACTTCTTAGCAAACATATTTAGCACAGCAGAAACATGTGATGCTGGAAACCTCAATTTCTCAGTTTGAATGAGGTTGAAAACCTCAATTTACAAATTTAAATGTACTGAAAACTCCTTAGCTGACCACATTGTACTGGAGAAAGAGAGAGAGACAGTGCACATGAAGGAAAAATGTCTTGGGTTCTAAGAAATAGTTGTCTATACTGTTTAATATGTTCTTGTAAGGAAGTTTTCATGTGGTATTCTTGAGTCTCTCAAGCATTAAGAATGCTGTTGAAAACAGTAAATTCTCAAAATAACAGGTCCTTTAGCAGTTCTGTGTGGCCTAGAAAATAGCAATGTATGATGTCCTGAAGAACAAAGGCTGAGTCACACCTTAAACATTCAGTTGTAAATATCCAATGTGAATTACCTGCTCTTCAGTAACAGCATGGAACGATGCACTGCAAGCACTGAAAATAAATATAGTTTGGTTTTTTTTTAAATCACTCTCCTGTAGTGTTTACTCTCAGCTTGACCCTTTCCCTTTCCCTTTGAAGTTTTAGAAAATCTTGTAAAAGATTATTTTACTTGAGCATATATATATTGTTGGTATAACTCCCAAAGGTGCTTTTTCAAAAGGCAACTGGACTGTTTTGGATGAGTTCTAACTCTTCCAAGGAACTTCTTCAGTCAGAACTAAGGAAGCTTCTTGGATGAGAAGTGAAACCTCTTCAAGGAAAAACAAAGTCCAGTTGCTTTTTGAAAAAGCACCTTTGGGGCAACTATGACCTGGATGACTGAGAATCTCCATGGATTTTTTGCTGGTGTAATTGGATTATTGACATTCTTTTAAAAAATTGCATTCAGATTCTATTGGCTTAGTGTCCACGGGTAGTCCTCGACTTACAATCGTTCATTTAGTGACTATTTGAAGTTACAAAAGCACCCAAAAAATGTCTTATGACCATTTTTCACACGGACGGCCATTGCAGCATCCCCATGGTCATGTGATCAAAATTCGGATGTTTGGCAACTGGCGTGTATTTATGATGGTTGCAGTGTTCCAGGGTCATCATCTTTTGCAACCTTCTGACAAGCAAAGTCAGAGGGGAAGCTGGATTCACTTAACAACTGTGACAAGAAAGGTTGTAAAATGGGGCAAAACTCACTTAACAAATGTCTCGCTTAGCAACAGAAATGTTGAGTTTAGGTGTGATCGTAAGTTGGGGATTACCTGTATTCCCATTCCTTAGTGCTGTGATTGAACCTTGGAGCACCCGGCAAGGGAATCCCTTCTAGGCATCTGTTCTGTGTGTGATTTATGTAGGATGGTTTTGTGTGGAAGGCAGAACTATTTTCCTCCTCTTTAGAGGGTCCTATCAAAACTTGTTCACTGGAAATGACCCTGTTATGCATATATGAAAGAGACTTGCTAAAGTGGCGGCCCTTGGTGAATATTTAGTCCTTTCTTGTTAACTGTTAACCTGTCTGAAACATTTTAGATACAGTGGGGTCAGGATAGGCATGTTGAGTGACTTGGGGAAGTTCCCATTGCTTCCAAATCTGTCATCTCCTTCCCACCATCCACCCACCCTCTTGGCTGAATGCAAAAATATAAGTGAAGGAATTGTAAGAAGCTGATACCGACGTTGGATAATGTGAGAAGATGGATTTTCTACACAATTTGAAAACATTTGTAACGTCGGGCTCAGCTAGCTGCATAATCATACTGTAAAGCTTCGAGATGACAGCAACCCCTCGGCAGATAAAGGAGTTAATGTTAAAAAAAGGTTCAACAGTGTTACAAACATCTGATACTGGAGTGTGAGAACTGGTTATATGCTACTGTGCTCTCATTTCATAACAGACCACAACTGTGAAATCTTCTGTGAGGGTTGGTTGGGAAAGTTGATGGGTGTGATTTTTTTTCTCTTTTGGTTGCCTTAGAACTGGATTTTCATATTTGTTACCTTATAAAAGATATAAGGAAGGAAGGGAAAGAGGGAAGGGAAATCTAAAGCAGTTGAGAAAGCTGTAGGGTAGATTTTTCTCACCATGGCATATATTTTCTTTATTTAGTGCCTGCATTGTTTTTTACTTCGGCTAACCTAAGCATGCTTGTATCTTTGTTGTTTTACTCTAGGAAATCTCTTTATAGGGACAGCATTCTTTGCAATGATAAAAAGCAGCTCATAATTGAAATAGATGGATAAGGATTAAAACAAAAAGAATAGTTTAGTACAATAGAAATAACTAGCGCTTGTTGTACCCAGGAATATATGGATGAATCAAAATGCTCCTGTGATCTTGGAATCATTTATTGTTACTAATATATTTCTTTACTGATGGTTACTTGTCTCTTGGGAGTTGTAACAAACCTTCTCAAAAAAGATTAAACAATTGAAATAATTCAAATGATTAAACACCAGCCAGCTGGCCACAAAAACAATCATTTTAGGGCTTTTTAAAAAGCCACTAAACATGTCCTTTTATTTCTAAAAATGCATTGCCCATCCTAGGAGGAGCCGCTGCACAGAAGACCTAGTCTTGAGCTGCTGTCAGAGAATCTGGTGGGAACGGTTGTGGGTGCACCCCCACGTGGGACCGAATAAGCCATGAGGATCATGCAGAAGAGGTCGCTGTCTAGATGAGTTGTATCAAAGGGAGTGCAATGAGATATCAGTGAGATTAGCTTGGCTAAAATTTGAGTGAGCTGAAGTTTCTGAGTCACGTACAGAGTAGGTAACCATACATAGAAGGGATTTATTGCAGTAGTAATTTTTAGTGGTTACTACCATGTGCATTACAATTTTAGGTTGTTTTCTATTGCAAATGGAGCCAGATATTGTATCAGCTGAAGCTATTAGAAGGCATTCCTAGCTGCTCTGTCAGTTTGGGATTCGGAAGTCAGGTCCAAATCCAGAAGCACCTGCATTGGATTGTAATCGATTCCAGAGCAGGAACACGCTTCGAGCAATAACCTTTTCTTTCTTTCCCACGGCAGCTCCATCTTCTTTGCATTCACCTTCCCTGCAGTTAGTGCTGGTCTGCTGTCAAGGTGAACAGGTCCCCATCTCATTTGACACCATGTCCAAGCAGTCTCTGAGAATCGGACACGACTGAACGGAAAAGAAATAAATCTTCATTGGAAGGAGAATGCAAGTGTATCTTGATGTATTCCTTCATCAAACACCACAGCCATAGGCAGCAGTCAGGAATGTTAGATTAGTCAATGAGGAAAGGAAACTATTGTTTTTCTCTGCAGTGGAGTGTGAGTAAGTGGCAGATGTAGGGTTGTAGAAAGAGGCAGGGGGTGGGATGAGCCTGTTGTTTTGAGATAGGCTGCCCGAGTTTCATCAGAAATGTCAAACAGAAGCAGATGTGGGAAACCAGATTAGACAGCTATACTTGAACAAGATGAAAATGCACGTTTCCCCATTGCAGAAAAGAACCTCAGTGAATCCAGTCAAACAGATTAAAAAAACAAAAACAAAAACCAACTACGGGTAATTCTCAACTTACAACCAAAACTAGGACTGGAAATTCAGTCAAAAATTGTTATGGTTGTAAGTTGAGGCACTCAAGTAACCTCTTATAACATTTTTTGCAATGGCCATAAAGTGCATCACCGCAACGATTAAGCAAATCACGTAGGTTTTTGTGTTTTTTTTTTAGCAAATAACATAGTTGTTAAATAAACCTCTTCTTCGAAATGGGTGGGGTGGTTGTTGTTTTTTCTGGTTTAACACCAGGAAGATCATGTGACCATTGGATGCTGAATCCAGTCGTAAATGTGAGGATCAGAACTGGGGCGCAGTATTCTAGGGGTAGTCTGTCCAGTGCGGCATGGAACATTATTGTCACTTCCTGTCATCTTGGCATTGTACTTCTGTTGATACAGCCCAAAACTGCATTGGCTGTTTGGCAGCTAGGGCACATTGATGGATCATGTTTAATGTCTGGTCTACCAAACCCCCAAGGTAGAAGGGTCAGATGGGCATAACAAAAGACCTCCCAAATTACCTGCAGTGCCACATTCTGAACCATTTGCATCATTGGAGGACTAGGATATAGGGAAGGCAGTCCCCAACCTTTCTAGCTCTGTGGACCAGTGATGGTGGCGGGGGAGGGGCAGAGAGCGGATAGTGTTGTGTGCATATGTTCCACTTGCACAAATGTACTTCACATGCTTGTGTGCTCGCCTGCTGCTTGTGCGGCCCGGTTCCCAGCAGGCCGCAGCCTGGTATCAGACTATAGCCCGTTGGCTGGGGACCCCTGCTTTAGATGTTTCCTGAAACCATGAGTCCGGGCTCCAGCAGAGGGATGAGAAAAGAGTGGATCTCCATAAGCTCATGATTTTCACACTTAGATTTTAAATCTGAGTTAAGGGAGCAATGGTGGTACCACGTTGAACACCAATATGTTGGAAGTTTCAAAACGATCCCATTGCAGGGAATTTTAATGGGAACAGTTATTTCCTTTTAAACTCTGTTTGCCTCCATTAGCCCTCGATTCTGAACAAGGCTAATGGGCACCTGAGCTTTAGACATGATAAGCTTTAGTTTAGTTTAGACATAGCTGCTTCTTGACTGTGTTAATGATTTCAGTTTGATATTTCTCCGCTGCTGTGTATTTTAACTTTTGTAAGGTTTGTAGTTGTTTGTGTTTCATTTTAATTCTGTTCACCAACCAGAGTCATTGTTGAGATGGGTGGTCATATAAATTGGACTGATAAATAAATAAGATGCTTCAGAGTGCATGCAAGCATCAGCAAAGCCTTTCAAAGTAGCCACACCTTTTCTGCAGTAGGTTCAATCCTAGGAAAAGGTGCATATGTTTTAATAACTTGCAGACAAGGCTTTGTCCATATTTTCACAAGCAGCTCTAAAGCTAAAATCAACAGCGCTGCTTAGAAGCAGTGAATGGTGGTTGTCTGAGATCTTTAGAATAAAGTTTTTCAGTAGCCAAAGTTAAAAGAAGTATCGTTTCTGTCTCTCTCAGACTCATCTGATTAACTTGTTGCCTTAAGTTTTCTTTGTGTCCTTGAGAATCACAGCTTGTTTGACTTGCCTTCTTGGAGTTGTTGTTTTTACTACTACCTCGCTGCTTTACTCACTTAAAGAAAAACACCTCCTACTATCCCTTCTGCTGAATTTTCTGCTCAAACAGTATATAGTCTCCATGGGAGAAAATTTTTGTTCTCCTTCCCCACACCCTGCGGCCTCTCTGACTGGTGACCCTGATCTGACATGCATATCAGCTTCATCTGAATGGCAGTAGTATTTCATTTTTTTATTCCTCAGATAGATGCATTGAATGCCTTTCAGTTTGTTTGGTTAGGCATTCTGTGAATATTTCACTCTTCAGAACTGTGCAAAATAAACATGAAAAACCATATTACTAGAGTTCAGGGAATAAAAACAAGCAACAGAAGTAATATGGATTCACGTGTCTGAAGGAGGCCGTTTGGATTATACTTCTGTTATTCCTAGAAAAGTTGGGGGTATCCAAGGTGCACTGAGCACTGAGTTCGTGGCCCTTGAATATTTACTCTTCTGATTGAATAAAGCCTTGGAACCACTTGCAGCTAGTGTATAAAAATCTAAAAGTAGAGCACAGTCATTTCTTATGCAGAACTGTTTGTACTTATATGTGCTACACAATTTGAATAAACACCATTTTGCGATCACGCTGTGAAAATTCAGCAGCAAAATAGTAGAATCTGAATGGCATGATTTTTAGATTAAAATAGGAACAGGAATGAACTCTGATACAGTCCTGTTCCTGCTCATAACATCTCCCACCAAATTTCGACAGGACATTGTCCCTCATTGGAGGGTTTTCTGCACTCTTACTAACCAATTGGGAGACTGAATTGCAGCCTTTGACCTGAAAAATATTGCTCATCACAGGATACAGGGACCCTTTTGCACAAATGTAATATAGTAGACAGAGAAGGAATCCTGTACCCATAACCAAAGATGCTTTTAAAAAGTCAACTCGACTTTCTTTTATTTTCATGGAAGATGTTTTGTTTCTTATCCAAGAAACTTCTTCAGTTCTCATGGAACAGTGAACTGAAGAAGCTGCTTGAATAAGAAGCAAAACATCTTCCAGGAAAAACAAAATTCAGTTGCCCTTTGAAAAAGCACTGTTGGGATAACTATGACCTGGATGACTGAGAATCTACATAGACAAGGGATCCTGTAGGTATTTTGGGCAACAGGTCCCTCAATTCTTTGTCATTAACCATGGTGGTTAATTAACCAAGACTGGATAGATTTTAAAAATTGAACTGGGAAGACTTTATTTTCCTGCTCAGCTTGGAAGTATGTTTTCCTTTTTGCTCTCACCCACCCCACAGAGTTTCCAGAAGGATAAATCTCACAGATGCATTCCTTGAAGAAAGGGCATTCCACGGAAGGCCTGGGGCTTAAACATTACATTCTCTGGAATTTGTCTCATCCAGTTGTAAGCCAAACGATGGCTCTCCGATATGAAATCCTAGATTTCAGGTTTGTGTGATGTGTTAGCATGATATTTTTCCAGCGCTAAGGAGGTCTGCGTCTCACAGTGCAGGTTGAGGATACCTTCTTAGATGTTTCTTGAGCAGCGGCTTGTTAGCATTACTAATTTGACCTTTTTAAAGGCTGTTTTCCTTTTATTTTCCAGGGTGTTCTCATTTGGGGAATGAAATTCTTGTCCTGCTGAAATTGTGAACTCTCTCATGCTTTAAGGTCATTTTGGAGGAAATGTCTCTCATTCTTTTGTTTCTTGGTGTCCAGCTGCATGTTTAAGCCCTCACAAATTCCAGTGGGTATCAAAAGAAATATGGCTGTGTACAGCAATGGAAGCCTAATTGGCTTCACTTTTACCTGGACACTTGAAGATAATGGTAGGGATTCATATAATTTCACGTTTTCTTCAAATACAGTAGGTGGCTGGGGGAATTCACCATTGAAAACTAATGTTATCCAGTGTTGGTTTTTCTCTTTTCTGGAGTCATAAAATTGAAGTGATGAAATAATCTGAATCCCACCATCAAACTGAATTGGAACCAAGGTTAATCAGTTCTTTTAAGCACAAGAATGGAATGAGTTGGGTCCCTAAATTGCCATCCATAAATGCAACAACAAATCTGATGGGGCAGCATTCTTTATTCTGCATCATTTCTGAAACTGGCCCAAACTTTTGGATGACTGTGTGTGGATTAAGAGAGGGTAGAATTTGATCTGAATTATTTTGTCTAATCTGGAGAAGATGCTGCTGTTTTTTTCTGCCTGTAGGCTTCTTGTCTCACAGCAATGTTTCTCAGCCACTGCAATCCTTAGGATATGTGGACTTCCATGCCCAGAATTCTCCCACCAGGCCGCACATCACAAAATTGTTGGGATTTTCAAACCCTGCCTTACAGAATGACTTAGAGAGCTCTGTGATCGGTTGGTGGCTAGAAGAATAGGCAGTGATAGTACCCTGTAGAGACAGTCCCATAGCCCATGAACTGCCTTGTAAATATATCTTCCCCAGTCTGCCTATTGGTACCAGGTTGAGGAACATTATATATTTTTTCATTTGCTCTATGATTGTGATTGCTTAAAATACAATTTAGTTGGTGGAGGAACAAAATGAAGATTTTGTTTAAAAAATACGTGTTAGTGCTGCTTTTTAGAAGTCCAGTTTTTCACAGGGGAATTGGGTGATTTTTATTATGTGGAAAAGCATTCTGTATCAGTTCAGAATTGTTGCTTTGTGTTTCTGGTGTTTTGGGTTTCTCTCTTCAACTCTACACTCATTTCCTTTGCGCTACATTATCTTTCTGCAGGGCTCTCAGGGCTCGGAAATATTTTTTGAGGGAAGCAAAAGCTGTGGTAGAGAACGAAGTTCAAAATGTGCTTCTACTCTGCTTAGCTCTTTGAATGTCTGACATGGTCTGTTCCCATGTCTCTTTGGTATTTCGGCTCCATTTCTGTTTTAGCCAAGGAAACAGTAATAAATCAAGGAGGTTCTTTGTTTCCATATACCAAATGTGTGGCTAAATTTATAGGAAAGCCGAAGCTATAATTTAATCTTTGTGAGATGTATTATTTTGTCCAACTTTATAGTCGGGTATATTATGGCCTTGCATTCACACCTGCTGAAGCTATTAAGTTAATCCAGAGTAAAAGAAAGGAGAAGGGTGTGAGTGTGCGATCAATTTTTTGCCAGGGGTGTGGGTGTATAATGGGCTGGGCAACCTGGAGAAGGCTTGTTTCTAGACCATGTAGTTATTTCACAACTAAATTTTTTGCTAACTGCAGTACTGTGTGGCTTGATGGCAATTAAGATGTGAGGAATTAAGCAATCGTTAGGCAAAGGTAAGTGATGAACAAATTCAAGATTAGTCTTTAATATATACAGGGGATTACATGTGACGCATGCCTTTATAAAGCAGAAAATGTGTCTTTTATAGAAGGCAGCGCATTGCCATTATATTGTAGTGAGCTCTTTTCCCAGGATGCTACGGATAACTCACTTTATTATCGTCAGGTTCGTTGGAATGAGACCTGATAAACCACTAGAGGTAGTCTTCAGCTTATGACCACAATTGACACCAGAACTTCTGTTGCTAAGTGAGTCACGCCTGATTTTGACTTTGTGCCACTGTCATTAAGTGAATCGTGGTTGTTAAATAAATCCAGCTCCCCCCATTGCCTTTGCTTGTCAGAAGCCCCCTGGAAAGGTGGCAGATGATGATCACATGACCCTGGGGCATTGCAACCTTGCTAAGCCGGAATTTTGCATGGGGAAGCTACAGTGATCATAAATCCAAGGATCTGTCATAAGCCATTCTTTTCAACACTCATAACTTCAAATGATTGTTAGAGGAATGGTCTTAAGTTGAGGACTACCTCTATAGAACATCCCAGTAGGAATAGTCATGGCAGAGGATTTTCTTTGTAAGTAAGTACATACATCATTTTTATTTATTTAAATTTCACATTTCCAAAACAGCCATCTCCCTCAGACAGTGTACTCTAACATGGTTTGTTCAGTTTCAGCTTCATGTATTATGTGAAGCCAGTTTAACCAGGATTGTAAACTGTGGTTAATGGCTTAGAGCAGGGGTGTCAAACTGGCGGCCCATAGGCCGGATGCGTCACGCGCAGGCCATATCCACCCCAGCTCCGTGAATGGGTGAAACGTCACATGACGGCAACGTGACACAGTGAGTTTGACACCCGTGGCTTAGAGTGATACTCATGCCGCAAGTGTAACTTCAACAAACTAAGGCTTAAACAGAGCATGGCATAGCTCATTCTATGATATAAATCTATCTACCTTTGTGGATTACCCAAAACCACTCTTTAGGAATGCAAGAATGAGTTTTGGGATCATGAGTTTTGTATCCTTCCTATCTTTTGCTGTGAGGACCTGGAAAACATATTCTGTTTAAGTCAACCCAGTTTACTCTGTTCAGCGAGGCCAAGAGCTTTATTAGTGTTGCTTCTGGGTAACAGGGTCGGGAATGTGTTTGTTTAGATTTAGAGAAGTAGCAATTGCTAATAATTGTATAATGAAATTTGGCAAAGAAAGTCTCTATTCTTTATGCCCGATGAGCAATGGGGACTGGAGAAGAGGTCTGATTGTAAATAAACATTTATTGCACGCAAACAAGTTTTTCAAAGCGTGGGTATAACTTCATGGCTAGAAAAATATGATGAATTTGGGATGTCCTTGTGACACTTATAGCCCTTTTATCCGTTGAGATTTGGCATAAAAGTGGTTTTTGACTAATTCCATAATGCTTCATTTTGTCATTTGAACAACAAGTAGTATAAATTGATTCCTTTCCACGTTGCATCTCAAAGTGATGGAATTTTGATTTCTTAAAAGGTTTAACCTGTGTATTGCCCGGAATGTTTTTTTTGAAAATTATTTTCTTAAAAGAATTGATCTGTTTCGAATAAAAGTTTAAGCATTGTGATGGCTGAGTTGACTACTCTGAGAAGCTGTGTAATGAATATGTGATTAACCTAATTTGAATATTTTTATGTCATTTTGAAACATTTATGGATTAAACAGAAGAAAATGATCAAGCTGCAAATATTTTTTTCCCTCTGGGGAAATTATAGAATTATTTAACAAGCTAATAAACATGGACATAAAACTTTCTTGCAATTGTTTATGTTGCACAAAAGATCATAACATTGCCCTGCATTCTTATGATACTTTGGAACATCTGTCATCCTTTGTCACTTACAAAGTGACATCCTTTGTCACTGGAACATCTGTCATCCTGTCACATTTAGAGAAGTTTTATAATTCAACCTGCTTGGAATGCTAGTATTTTTAGAATGCATATGGGAAATAATACATGTACATGTTTTTCCTGCGAATGTTTATCTTCCTATAGAAAACATATGGGTAAACTTCTGCATTCTCATTTAGCAATGGATTTCCTGCTGTAATTCTGCCAGAATGTATAGTGAATAAGCAATTAAGCACGAAGAACCAAATTGGATTTCTCCAAGTTGCTTATTTTTATCTTGGGAAAACAATCTAATATGAAGAAAACAACTTGGACTTTTTTTTATAAGTGTGAACATGGTAACTGTTTCTAATTTTTCAGTCTGGTAGAAAGGGACATCCACTTTTCACAGTTAGTCTCTTGGTCATATGGGCAACTTTTGTGAAGCATTGAGTCATATTTAGTTTTGTGACATGTGTTGAGAGCTTCCTATCAATAGATTCAGACAGGAGCAAAAAACCCAAAATATTTCTGCTATGTGACTTATCACATGACCTAAGAGTGACTTAAGAGTCATTCACCATAAATTCATACTGCCATGTGTGTTTATTGCATCATCACACTTTTTCCTTATTAGCCTAGATATTATAGAGAGGCAATTTTTAACTGAGTCACTACCAGAGTTTTGTAGCAAATGGAATTAGCCCCAAAATTTGGCATCAGGTAAGGAGAAGGTTGTTGCGATAATTAATTCACAAATTGCGGTTTTTATAAAGGACCAGCCTGAAGCTCCTCTGTTTCTGGTGGATAGACTTGCCCACCTTATCAATTAATGCGAAGGCTATTAGAAAGGAACTAAAAAAAAGGATCTCTACCTGAATAAACAAGGAGATTAATAGATTCTAAATGGAAAATAGTTCAGTAGCTGCAATTTTTATAATCCCATCCCTTAGTCCATCTTCCAAGAGAAGACTCTTGAGAATCTCACTTGGAAGGAATTATTTTCAGTTTGAGTTAACAAAGGCAGTTTCTTAGGAAAAGGCTGTAGGGTTATTATCTTGGTGCTTCCCCAATTGTCGGAGCATGAGAATGGATAGAAAGAAGTCAGATAACATATGCAACTGATGAGTGAAGAGAGGGTTCTTGACTACTATGCAACACAATGCAATCTGTAATTACAAGACTTTATGTGTATATGTCCTTTATACAGGTAATCCTTGTATGACTACAATTGGGACCAGAATTTCCACTGCTAAGGAAGGGGGTTGTTAAGTGAGTCACACCCAATTTGATGATGGTTTTTTTCCCCATAATTGTGAAGCGAATCACTGCAGTTGTTAATTGAATCACGGGGTCATTAATCAAATCAGGCTTCCCTATTGACTTGCCTTGTTGGAAGCCAGCTGCGAGGGTTGCAAGAGCTGATCATTGACCCGTTGGACACTGCAGCTCTCATAAATACATGCCGATTTCGAGGCACCCAAATTTTGATCATGTAACCGTCAGGATGCTGTGATGGTTCTTTTGTGTGTGTGTGTGGGGGGGGAGGAAAATAAACTTTATACTGTATTTTATTTTTTCTAATTAAAATATCTAAGGCAATTGTTGGTCGCCTTCCCTGTGCCTGGAGCCCTCTTGAAACTAAATCTACGGCAAGCTGAATATAAATCCCGTGTAAATTTTGCTTCAATTCTGAATTCCCCATGTTTGCTCTAGGCATTGTTTTGGTAACATACCATTTGGGGATTTTACACAACCCTAATGGAGAAGTTGAATTCATTCACTCTCTCGCTTATTGAAATAGGAGAAGGTGTTTTTGTTTTTAAATGGACCTTTTGAGGAGTTTTTCTTCTTTTGCTAAACCAGCTTGGTTGGTACATCAGAGAGCCTTCTGTACATCGACTAGGACAGTTTTACTGACTGTGCATGGTAGACATTTCTCTGAAAGGTCAGAGAGTGTCATTGCTAACAGAGCATCTGCTTGGCTGAGCAAAAGCAAATTGCCTTTGTGTGTGTTTCCAGTTGCATCACTTTATGCTTTGCAGACAGAGCATAAAGAGTCTGTTGACTGTTTAAATATTTCTTAGAGCAAAAGCTAAGGGTTAGGGGAGAGCCTATGGGTTAGGGAAAGGGGCAGCAAAGTGATTTATTATGATCCCACCAATAGTAAAACTTGCTATAGGTGGCTATGGTGAATGGCAGAAGATAACCCGTCCCAACCTACTACCTATGTTCCAGATGCTTTTCCAGTTGGTACTAACGTAGGACATAGGTAGATATGCAACACATAATGGAGGACAACAAATTGGGTGAGGTTGCCATAACCAGAGTGGGATATTATCACTGGTATATTTATTTATGAAATGTGTTAGAGCTGGGGGAGCGTTTAAGCAAACAAAAGAGCTAATTCAATGTAAAATATCTGTTTTATGTTTCAGTGAAGCTTTTCTTTTATGTTTTCATGATGGTGGTGTTTTTTACAGTGGCTGTGTAGCAGCTGTGAGTTTAACTGAATCTTATGCAAATCTATATACATTTGGATCTCTGTATATATTTTGGTTCTTAGGATTTGCTTGCTGTTTTAAAAACTTCTATTTTTGAAATATTTTGTAGGTAGACTTTTTGTTTGGATGGTATCTGTAACTTTTATATAAGTAAATATCTCACCTGACACCTTGCTTTCCCCATCTAAAAAGCAATAGGATTTATTTTGTGAGTCCTGAAGTTATAGTAATACTTTGAACATTTTCCTGCTTCATTCTAACAAAATTACTGGGCAAAATTCTTTGCTTCGGAACTGCACTGTCTGCAAACGAACAAACTGAGAAGAATATAAATCTTCTCATGTTCTTTCTAAAGTCACACAATCTGTCAAAGTTGGCTACTGTGTTGCTCAATATAGATGCCATCTGGATTATTTGCTTTTTGGAAGTAATTTTTTATTTGTTATTAACGAAGTAGTTGTTTCAACAGAATTTTTGGTGGCTTTGTTCTATCATTATAATTTGTGATAGATACCTGTTTGGTTAGGTGCAAGAATATTTTGTTTATGAACTAAGTGGAAATAAAGCAACCTGGAATTAAGGAGAAACTTCCTAACAGCGAGAACAATTAATCAATGGAATGGCTTGCCTTCAGAAGTTGTGGGTGCTTAATCACTGGAGGTTTTTAAGAAGAAACTGGACAGCCACTTAACTGAAATGATACAGGGTCTCCTGCTTGAGCAGGGGGTTGGACTAGAAGACCTCCAAGGTACCTTCCAGCTCTGTTTTGAATAGAATTCAAGCCTCAGTTCTCCTTGAGTTGGTAAAAAGAATCTGTGGTACTTACCATTTATATAGTGAATTATTCCTAAATAAAGAGATGAGGATTTCTCCTTGATTATTTTAGATTGCTGAAGAGAAGCGTTCTTCCACCAGTACGTAAAACAGCAATAACAGCAAAAAATATGAGTTGTGTAATTTGTTCTGCAACCAATTTAACTATTTGATTTCACACATAAAATATTTTAGCCCTTGGGGTGGGTTTTACTATATCTGGAAAAACGAGAACTGGTCAGTGCTTGGTGCAATATTGTTGCACCTTTTAAAAAACTGCCAGATTTTCTGTCTGCAGTTAATCATTAAGAATAAGTCATTGCCAAGTCATCCCTGGCTAACAAGTCTGCATTTAATAGGTGGATTACAGTTGATGAGAGTTGCTGAGGTCACATTTTCTGCATCGACATAAAGCAGCACAGACTAGACGGAGCTGCTTTTTCTGTTCGTGTTCTGGAAAGCCTCAAATATTTGACCAACCAACATTAGACAAATGTGGATGGTTGGAAAGATGGGGATGGGATGAGGCCTGAAGGAAGTGTGATTACTTCCTAAAAATGTCCACATGTAAAAAGCTTCAGACTTTGGGAGTGAATATAGCTGCAACGCTCCCTTGTGTTTTAGCTGTTGAATAAATATGATGATAACTTTGGAATGCCATTGAGCATTTTGCCAACTGAGAAATATCAAAGGAGCAGTGGACTGCACTGCCATCAATATTTAATATATTTAGGGTTTTTAAAAGTTTTTTATTTTTTACAAACATCAATGCGTGAACAGTGTGGCACCTGAGTGTCATACTAATAAAATAGTATTTACCATATTTGTTTCATTTAACAATCTTACATAATTCTAGTAATAAGACACATTTTTTATTACTTAGTTATTCAATATTTCAATGCCAATCACATTACATTTAGCAAGCTTATATAATTCTAATAATAATAATACAAACATGTTAAAATCTTCCATTATTTGCTTAGTCAACTTATAATCCTTCATTATTTAATTATTCAATATTTCAATATGTTATTTTTATGTCAGTCACCATATTCTTCATGTCATACATTTTAATACAAATAAAATATTTTTGATCGTATTTGTTACGTTTAACAAACATACATGTCTTCATATTGGATTTTAATCTTTTATTATTTGTTTAATCAATAGTTCAATATATTATTTTTGTGCCAGTCCTCATATTATTTAAGTATACTTAATTATACCATCATTCAAATTCTAATTTCCCCTCTTATTATTACTTCTTATTATATAAAAATGTGTATTTTATTAATCCCCCTCTCTCTAGTTTCCATCCCTATTCTAGCTTTGATTATGCCA
>JANHFL010006066.1:16532-32806 GCA_032468155.1 Oxyrhabdium leporinum
TTTTCCCATACCAGAAGCAAAGCATTCCTCACATAGTGTCTTTGAAAATATCTATGTATCGTACTCCTTCCATACCATAAAAAAGTGTGTCATGCTAACTGAAGATCATGTCCCTCCAATAATCATTATCATCAATGTTTCAAATTTATCCATTCTTTTACCCATGTAAGTACAGGTGCCTGATAATATAGCTTCCAATCTGGTAGTCTGAAGCCCCCATTGCTTTTAGATTCCTGTAACATTTTCAGTTTTATTCTTGCTTTGTTCCCTTGACAGATATACTTCAAGATTGTTGTATTTAATTCTTCAAAATATTTTTTCTCTATTTTTATCGGTATTGTTTGGAATAGAAAAAGTAGTTTTGGTAGTATATTCATTTTTATAGTAGCTATTCTCTCTATCAAAGATAGTTGTAGATTCTTCCATTTCTCCAAGTCCAGCTTAATTTGTTGCATTTATATATAGTTATCATCTTCAATTGTTGCACATCTTGCTGTTAAATAGATGCCTAGATATTTAACTTTCTTTACTATCTGAAGATCTATTTTCTCTGTCAATTCCTTTTTTTTTGTTTACCTGTAAGATTTTTAATTATTTTATTTTTTTTCTTTGTTTATTTTCAGCCCTGCCAGTTCTCCATATTCCTCAATTTTCCCTATCAATTTAGAACCAGTTTCTAATGGTTCTTCTAATATGAAAACTAAATCATCTGCATATGCTTGTAGTTTATATTTTTCTTTTTAAATCTCCATTCCTTTTATTTCTAGGTCTTGTCTAATATTTCTAGTTAAAACTTCTAGTGTTAATATAAATAATGGGATAATGGACAACCTTGTCTCATGCCTTTACTTATACAAAAAATTTCTGTCATGTCTCCATTCACCATCAGTTTAACTCTCAGGTGTATGTAAATTGTCTTTATCATATTTATAAATTTTTTGTCAAAGTCCATGCATTGTAATTGTTGCAACATAAATTGCCAATTTACATTATCAAATGCTTTCTGGGCATCCAAAAAGATTAATGCTAGTTGTTTTTCACTATGTACTTCATAGTACTCCAATTATCCAAAATTGTTCTAACTTTGTTTCTAATTTGTCTCTTACGTAAAAGCCCATTATGAACAGAATGTATAAACTCAATCAAAAATATTTTTGATCTTTCAGCAAGTATTGAAGCGAATATTTTATAGTCTGCATTTAATAGGGATATTGGCCTGTAAGCCTTTATTTGTGTTAGGTCTGAGTCTTCTTTTGGAATCAAGGTAATGTTAGCTTCTGTCCACGTATCTGGTATCTTGGCTTCTAACAGAGCCTCATTATACACTTCTAACATTGAAAAGCACAGTGTATCTTGCAAGTCTTTGTAAATTTCTACTGGTAAACCATCTGGACCTGGTGTTTTACTGTTTTTTTCTTTTAATCGCGTCTACTAATTCTGCCATTGTTATTCTTTCATTCAACATATTCTTCACTGTTTCCAAAACTTTTGGTAAATTGGCTTTTTCCAAGTATTGTGCTCTGGTTGACATTGGAGCTGGACAGCTGTGGTGAGTGGTGCTCTGTGAAGCCCAGCTGATTTCTGCCTGCCTGGAGGCTCTTCGTAGCCAAACGTCACCTTGTAGAGGTGACAAGAAAGGAAGAGTTCCCGTAGATCGCAAGTGGACGGCGGTCCACTTTGCTGGATCCGGGAAAATCTTCCTGACAGGCGGAGAAGAAGACGGCCATTAATGGTTGAATCAGAACCCTGACAAACGGGACGAAGCAAGCACAAAGAAAAGCGGAAAAAGAAACAGTGTATTGTACTCGGGTAAGGATTGCCTAATTTCTACCCAGAATTTAAAACCAAAGTCACGAAAATGTTTTTGTGAAGAAGGGAGACTCCAGAGAGAAGGAGGGAGGGAATTGTTACTTCTTCCCCCCCTCCGGAAGCGGCGAGTGAAAGTTTTGAGCGGATTACACACCCGCTGGAAATGAAAGTGAAGCAATGAAATAACTATTTTTAACTGGAAGAGAAAGGCTGGACTGAGTACTTTAATAAGATAAACACAATTAAAGAAGTATTTCTATTGAGTTACTTTTTCTAAACCTCTCTTTGGCTACATTAAGTGAAAGTTTTTTATTATTTTTGTTATCACCATCTTGTTTCATTTGTTTTATCTGTTCCGTTTTTTCATCTGCTCTTTCAGTTGGCTCCTCCTCTTCCTGGGCGTCTTGATCACTCATTGTCCTTTGTGTTATATTTCCCAGCATTCTGTCTATACTCTCCACTTGGTTCATAATTTCCTTAAAATGTCTTGTTAGTGTCTCCTTTGTATTTTGAATTGTCGATGCCATCTATTTAGTATAGTTAGTTGAATAAATGAATAATAGCTTGTTTTAAGGAGGTACATGTCCAGAGTCACCTGTTGAAATGAGCAGCTGTAAAAATTAAATAAAAATAAACACCCCAAAACTTTATAGGAGCTGTAAGCAGCAGTCATTCCTAGCTGACATTTTGTCTGTTATGTATACCTATATCTCTTCTGTGATGCTCGCATTTTTCTTTGCTCAGTGCATACATTTCTCTGCATTGCTTTCAGTTTTGAATATCTGTACCAATAAACTAAAGAGGGTTAGACTCCTTTTCATATGTATCCATCCATCCATCCATCCATCCAATTTATATAGCCACCTGTCTAATCCAGAAATTTAAGGCAGCAAAAATTTATTTTTTTAAAAAAAATCTTAAAACAAAAAAACTCAACTAAAGCAGCACTGAGGCTCAATAAAAACATGAAACCACTAGAACTGCCATGCTAATATCTAGGTCCCAATATCTAGGTCCCAACCAGGTCTTTGCAGCCTCACGGAAAGTCAATAGGATAGGGTCTGTCCATATTTCAGGAGGGAGGCTGTTCCAATGTGACCACTAGTATATAAAATGAGAGCGAATCCCACTCTCTTCTAACACTGATGATGTTACTTAGTTTGGTAATCAAATTTCTGCAAGAAAACAACCTTGCTCAGAGAGCACTAAGGACCCCACATTATTGATTATGCTTCATGTGTATCCTGGAAATAATTGTTTTCTCATGGGCATCAGCTTTTCAAAGCCTTGACCCTCTTTCCAAAATTGTTGCTTATGTGCTGCTGGGTTTTTCTGAAATTGAAATAGGAGTCTTTATTAAGCATTCATGCCAATAGATTTACACTCTGGATTTAGCCTCCAAGTAATTGGCACCCTGATGGCTTTAACCAGGTCAGAGACTGTTTTCTGTTGGTTTATATTTAAAGCAATCAATGGATCCTATAGAGCGCTCTAAATTTTCCAATTTGAATGCACAACCAATTGCTATCACTTTGAAAGTTAAGGAATGTGTATCTTTCATAAAAACATAAGTTGAAATATTTTGGTTTCCTGGTAGGATGATGGGCCCTTGCTAATTTCACTTGATGACTTATCTGTCACATAAGACCAAATTGCTTATCACTGCATAGTAATGCAGCATTGGATAATTTCAAATAATACAGCCAATCTCCTAATTTTCATATGGCCTGTGAAATGGTAGAAACAACACAGTTTGAACATAAAATTATATAATAGTTTACATAATATGTAAACTTGTGTGTGTGTGCGTGTATAACAGTCTGAATTTACAGAACATATTTAAGGTAGTTGTCAAGATGCCGTACTCAAGAACTGTGAAGTAATCTGCGGATTTGACTACATCTCCAAGATTGGTAACTGCTGAAGATACATTTACCGATCTCCTGATGAAATTTGATACAGACAATTTCATTGTATTTATTTCCAGATAAGAAGAGAAAAAAACTATACTTCCTTAAGCCATTTTGTAAGCTGCTCACATTTCCAGGATGAATGATGCGGGATGCAGGAATGTGCATGTGCTCCAAGTGAACAAACTTTGTTTTGGACAGAAATACTATGTAAATTGAATCCAAATGCACACCACCTACTTCAGTCTAATTCAGGGTTAGTACCAGCTTTCTCATGATCTGTGCATTGAGTAATGAACTCCACAACCCATCTCCCCTATAGCAACATCGTTTAATTTTTATTTTGAATGATTACTTTAGAAAATATAGGATAGTTTTTAGAAACAGGATTATATAGCAGTGCAAAAGCAGACACTTTATTTTTTTAAAAAAAATATTTCTATATAAACAATATCTAAGAAACCATGTGGTTTGGTTTACCTCTGGGAACAGCCCAGTTTTTGATGAGTGGTAACCACTTACTATTTTTTGCTGTGGAGGAAAAAAACAGGAAGAAGCATCTTGGAGCCCCTGAAGGAAAAGCAGGATATAACTCCATAAAATGTATTTACTTACATAAATGTAAGTAATAAAGTGCAGGAGAATGATGGAAAGAGAGAGGGAACATTTAATATGTATAATTGCCAATTTTAATGCTTTTTATGTTTCCTGTTGTTGTTTTTTTAAACTCCACATGGTTTCTATTTTAGGGTTTATACCCCTACCTGATGTTTGGTTTTCATTAGACTGTTATTTCTGCAATGTAATTAATGATGAAAAGATGAGTTAAGTTTGGATTTTTCCTGCCTCCAATGTATTTGGAGGCCTCTTACGTTAGTACTTTTTCATGAAATTAAAGAGTCCCCCTGGTGTCAAATTAGAGGCCAATTAAATTATTCCCAGTGTAATAGATCATGCTGGATGACATTAAGAGAAAGGAGGACATTAGGAACAGGTTCTTTATAACACAAACTAGATTAATGTGGTTTTGCTGAGGCAGCATATCCACAATTATTTGGACAGAGGAGTGAGATTGGTTAACTGGCTTGTAGTTCAAATCCTAAAACTCCCATCCTTTTGTTCACTTAATATCCTTACTTGAAGATCCAAGCTTCATTTCTGCGGCCCGCCACAGGAGTTCTCTTCTGTGCGTGGTCTTTTGCTCGGTCCCCTTAATGACCGACTCATAACAACTACAACTGGGAGAGCTGAGATTGTGGTCATTTGAGCAAATTGGTCATGTGAGCATCTCACTTAACTATCACTTTATTCAACAATTGAGATTTTGGTCCCAGTTGTGGTCATATGTCAAGGACTAACTATAATGAAAACTTTAATGTTAATCTGTGGAGCAACCAACAAATTTGATCCAAATTTATATTCTTGTTTTTTTAAAAAAGTTTTTAGTGGTAGAAATAACAATAAAAACCTTTCTCTTTTAACCCTCGGCCTTTGTCAACTTCACAGCTGCATTGGGAACAGGCAAGAAGGATTCCAAATATAGAACTATTGTGAAGCATCTAAATATAGTTTCAATTACTCCGTTTTCCAGCCATTTTCAAAGAGAAAATGGACCACTTGGTTTTGGAGTATCCATCTGTACATATTCAGACCATGATCTTTGATTTCAGAATGGACTTATTATTATTGTTTGAACATTTGCTCTTCCTTACAAAATCAAAAACTGCTTTGAAACCTTTTGCATTCCAAATGCAGCTTGCTGTGATACTTGAAATAAATCAAAAGCCTTTCTTTCAAAGTACATTAGAGACAAGACTTCTTTATTAATTTACAGATTACAAGTGTTCATATCCTGCCCTTCAAATAACAAATCTAACAAATCCTCCATAAGCAGCTTACAAGCAATATGAATTATTCTTACTGTATAGTTTTACAAACAAACAAAAAGTTCTTAGATACTTTTCTTGTGGCATTTGGTGGGATAATGCTGTGGATGGATGTGGGTTGAGTAGAGCAGGCTTTTGGGATAATTTTGATTTCCTTTGTTTTTGTCTCCATTCCCTTCAGCAATTGCTGTTCTCACTTGACCATCAGAGAAGTAAATGGACCTTGTTTTTTAATACAACTAGGGATGCATTGTTACTGTAGGAGATAACCAGGCTGAGCCTGAGGGAGGGGTCAAACATGTCATCAGTCATGAGTCCATTCATGTCCATAAGTGATCTAAGTCCAGCCCACTTTGAATTCCATTGACTCTTATCAACCACCAATTTGTTTTGGCGGTTAGTAGTTCAGATTCTTGTAGAGAGCTTAAGTTTGCAATACATCTTTATACCCACTTGAACTGCCTGGATCTTCTGATTTTCCTGGTGTTTGACAGCTATTAGTGAAGTTTCGGTAACCATTGTGACAGACCCCTCCCATCCAAGCTGGATTTGACTACAGTTTATCAAAGTGAGACATCACTTGATTATTTTCAACCCTAATCTCTTCCTAAACCTTGTAAGAAGGAGTATATTCTTTGGACAATTGCATAAACGAATGAGAAATAAGTTACTAACAAACCTACTTTAATCTCTTCTGTAAGTTTCTGCTCTTTGTATACAGTAGTTCATTTTTGACTCAGGGCCAAAAGGTGGTTAACTATTTGGATAATGTCATTCTCCCAAAAATAGCTGGAGACAGTATAAAAATCTAATTTATTTAAAATTACAGTTTTATATGAAATATGAATATACAGAATTATATGAAATGGAATGAATGCTTTTCATATGATTGCTACTCATGTTTTCTGTAAGTTAAAATATCAATTTGCTTGCAATTATTAGAGGGCACATGGAGTCCCCATTTGACCTAGGACTCTTAGCTTGTATATTGTTATGACATTTGGGGCAGATGAGCCTTTGGACTTGTTCATTATTAAATAGTTTATAGTCAGCATTCTAAAGAGCTTCTCTGTTTCTGTGTGGTCCATGATAGCATTTAAGCTGAAAAGTGCTCTCTTTGTAAAGGATGCGCTCCTGTCATTCACTGTGACAGATCTCTTTCCAAGCTGTATCTTTGAAAAGCTCTGCAGCTAAAAGACTGATATTTGCAAGAATGAAAAATAAATGCATGGTCCATTTATTCAATGGATTGAAGACCCAATTGCACTCGCCACTTATGAGCAGATTGTCTGTAGACATAGTTTTGTAGGGACAAGTATAATAAAATATGGGATTCGTTTATACAGAATGCAGAAGAATATAAATATACATACACATATAAAAATGTATTAGAGATATATATGTACTGGGATATTTGAATTAGACAAGTGAATAGAATACTAATAGAATAGTAATTCCTTACTGTTATAATGACATTCTGTTTTCCACCCCTTTTTTTTCACATCTTTCATTTTTTTGCTAAAGCACTTTTTAATATCTTCTTTTTTTTCTTCTTCTCTTTGACAATGTGTCTATCAACATCACTGTTTTCTTTGTGTTTTGCTCTTTTTTCTTTTTTGGTTATGAATTTAAAAAATAATAAATAAATATAAGCAAAACTCACAGGAATGGGTACCAGGTTAAATAAAGCAGGGCTCACTTTGCATTAACAGAGTTGGAACAAAAGACCCATCTTATTTGAAGCTAAAAAAAGCCAAAAAAAAAAGTGATGAGTCCCACTTGAAGAATCGAGGTGTGTTACTTTAAATGCTTTCTGACTGCATCCAAAGTCCTGCGAGTGTTTTCTTTGATGCCACTAAGTCAGGGGGGTCAAACTCGTGTCATCACAGTGGCGTCAATGACATATCGGGACTTCCCCCCCCCCTTCGCTAAACTGGGCAGGGGTGTGACCAGTTCATGACACATTCAGGCCGCAGACTGCGAGTTTCACAAACCTGCACTGTTATGCCACACCAGAGCAGAGCATCCGTTTGAGGCCTTGGGTAGCCTGGACTTAAAAAAAATCAACTTCCTTGAATGCAGATATTATACTTCATCACACCTTCGACAAGGACAGGGGCCAAGGATATATATTACAGTCGTCAAAGATTTAAGACTGTATTGATTCACCCCAATTCCAAAAGTAGAGTCTTGTATATTCTCTTAACATGCTCCATGTGGTGGACAAAATATTTGCACTAAAATATATAAATGAATTCTTATAGCCAAAGCAGTAATTTTCAACATTGGGAATATGAATGTTAGAAAACAATATTATTTTTAAATAAATATATCAATATCCGGAGGGGAAATAGCTGAAAAGGATTGGGTGGTCAACTACAAATTGAATCAATCATTCCCCCAAAGGCACATTTCCTTTTTCCCTTTCCAGATGATCTGAGTTTGAGATTTCAGGCCTAGCAGTGAGAGAGCTTTTTTCTAAACCTGCCTAGCACAGATTCTGGCTGTTGCCTAGGAACATCTCTCTGGTCTTTTGGTGCATTCATATTCTAATCATAGCACTTTGGCAAAGGCTTGTTTACTTCCTTTCCAGGCTGTGGAGATGACAAAACCTTTGCATATTTCTTGGGTTTTTTAATTGTTCTTAATAACTCTTTTACACGTTAAACAAAGTGAGGGTGAAGAGTTCCTGGCACATAGGACAGCATTTGTTAGTCAAAATATATTGTATACATAGTAGTTCTATGAACATTCATAAATATATTGTTCATAGTCTGATAGTAGAAGTAGTCTTGAAAAGAATAACTTTTTCTGGTTTCCTGTGGTGTGAAAGAAGGGTTTTTAGATGACCGAAACGAAAAGGCCTGGTAAATCATGAAATAAATTCATTATTTCATACTATCATGATTACCAAACTATACATTACACAAACATTTAATGTACTATTTTAAAAAGTGTAATGTGGGAGACAAATCTGGGACATTAATAGAAGGGGAGTAATCTTTCTCCTGTATGCAGCAGTCCTGCAAAACATCAGGTGTTCTCTCTCTCCCTCTCTCTCCCTCTCCCTCCTCTGTCACCCTCTCCCTCCCCCCCCACACACATACACAGCCTTGCCACAAGAGTGAAACAAATATCAGTCGAAATGGCCTCCTCAGAATTCTGTAACATTTTTTGTTATTTTCCTTAACAGTAGGGTTGGATTTTCCTTAACAGTAGGGTTGGATAATGTACAAAACCCAACTCCATTGTTCCTACTTCGTGCTTGTGTTCTGAAAATCAGCATAGAAATTCTATGACAGCTACAAAATCCAGCTCAAATCTATTATAGGTGTCTTGCCTAATGGATGGCTATGTTATGCATCGGAAGTCCTTGTGCAAATTGCAGCAACGGACTACGGCTCAACACTAGTTTTTCTAATTTTCATTCAGTTTTAAACTTTTTGAAAGATGTGTTTCCTCTTGGTTTCCTGTACAGTTAAACATAGAAAGAGGCTTGACTGTGGTTCAGCCTTTAGTCTTATCACCTGTATTTCTGTTCTTTCTCCTCCATGCGTGTTGGAGAAATTCTGGTCCAGGTCTGCTTCAGTGCAAAGGAATCTATTGTATGTTGCATACACTGTAATTGTAAGAGAAGCATCAGGGACACAATTCAGAACTATTGATAGTTGCCAAGAGTTGTTTTTACCTTCACTACGAACTCCCTTTCATGCACCCTTTATATCTTTCCAGCACTCTGCTCTTTAGTTTTACAGTATAAACATACTGCAATAAAGGTTAGGAAAGAGCTACACATGTTTATGACAGAATAACATTATATGGGATGTCATATATAGATGGGATGTCTCTTGGTATAAACTTAGGTTTTAGCAAAATTTTATAGAGAGACAAATTTTCCATCATTAGTCATCTACCATGTCTGATATTCACATAAGTAAATGGTCCCTGCAGATGTCCGTTACAAACATGTACACCAGTCTGTTTATATTAAGACCAATTTTGCTGAAAATCCTAACTTACGCATTTGGACTTTCTTGATTGAGCAACTGGTGGCATTATTCAGCTTAAATGTTATGTTATGTGACAACTTCCAGTAAAATATGCTATGAAATACAGGAATTATCCAACTATTAATGCTGCTGTTTGATCCTTTCTGATTTTGTGATTTATACATGGCTTAAAGTCAAAATACTTTTTAGCCGTCTAATAAACTAATCATCTGGGACAGTGTCAGTTTATTTCTCCATGCTAAGAGAAAAAGAACAGATGGAAGGAAATGAGAAAGAAGGGATGGAAGGGATGGGAGCAGAACCAAGATATTGTTTTAAGAAGGGAAATAGATATAGTTCTAGATGACAAGATAAGATGATTCATTATTGTCATCGTGAATATTGTTGGATACATTCAGCCTGTCCACCAAATTGTTTCTTTAATGATGTGGAATAGAGGAGGGCTCCTAGTATCCTGTTTCTATCTCTATTCTGCTACTACTATGTACTGTTATTTTATGTAAGGAATTAAAGCTGCAATCACCAAAAGCCATTTCTTTGGCCTCTCCATGCTAATAACCCATTGTATTCCAATTAGTTGTGTGCTGATAGAGACAGACATCATGCTTCTCTCTCTCTCCCTTTCTCCCCCCTCTCTCTCCCTCCCTCCCTCTCTCTCTTTCTCCCCCACCCTCTCTCTGGTCTGCCCCACTTTTGACGTTTGCTGATCTTTAACAACTAGACATCAAGCCATCCATTTTTGCTAGTTGAGCTGTATGGCTTGCTCTGCTGTTGATATAAGGATTGATTGGGAGTGTGCTGGGTGCACACCAATCTGGAAGTTGCCTGCAGTAACATTCCCACAAATATAAGGCAAAAGTTGCTTATGAACATAGTTTTTTATGGCAAAGTCTGAGAAAACGTATTAAAGATTTCTTTGAGGTAGCATGATTCAGATCTGAAAATTTTAGAAAATAACTACTAGTGATAAATCAATAAAAAATTAACATCAAGACTGATAGGTAGAAATACTGTATTACACAACATATGTGAATAAATTATGCTACCAGACGTTGTAATGACAGCCAACCTAAATGGTTTTAAATGAGGACTAGATAGCTTCATGAAGGATTAGGTTATCAGTGGCTACCAATAGTAATTCCTGAAACAATGCATGTCTGAAATAAGATCCTTGGGAGGCAATTGTCCTTTCAACAAAGTGGCACAAGTCTTTGATCTCTTTAATTCTCTGTAATCCGCACCCCCTTTTCTTTCCTGGGCGCTTGTCTGTAATTAATAGTGTGTCTGGAATGTGGCATATAAAAACATGATCATTCTTTGAATGACCATCTGGAGAGATGCTTCTCCAGTTAGGGAGCTTGCTGCATTTCAAGTAAAATGGTTGGGTTTTCATTGAGTTTTTGAGATGATGATGATGATTGATGATGATGATGATGATGATGATGATGATGATGATGATGATGTGATTTCCACCAGATAACCCCTGCAAAATGGTGTCATTCTTTTTAATAGAATGAAGAGAAAAGAAACCTATCTTTGGGAGGCCATGTTGGATTTGACAGTCTTCCTGATCAACTGGTCAGCAAATCAGTGGCGCAAGGTTTCAGCTTCAACATCCTCTGTGTAGGTCAGTAAAGTGCTTATTGTGAAGAGGAATGCTTAGAATCTGAATAATAGCCAAAAGTTGCCACGTTGTAAGGATAAAGGGGAAAGCTTACTAGAAACATATCTAAAAGTCCATTGCACCATCTCAGCTAAAAGATCAGACAAAAGATGATATAAAAGGGAGCTTGTAAGGGAGCTTCCTGTATTCTTCTACTACTAGCTAGGTTCCCACATCACTTTAAACCACAATATGATTTATTTGGATTTTTGCCCTGCTGTTTTATGGGAATTTATCTGTTCTGACTTACACAATACATTGCGTCAGTATATATACCCAATTGGTGTTTTTTTTTAATTGAAACAACTACAATATAACTAATGTACTAAGAAATTAAACTTTCCAAATGTGGGTTATCACATGCTGTGTCTTGGAATGAAGTTAACTCTTTCCAGAATCTTGACCTTGTTTACATTTTTTCTGAGTGAGAACAGAACCCAGTTTGAAACATTTACATGAATAATGTCATTTTACTCCATTGAGTGAATGAACTTTTGGTAATCAGAATGAAGGCTCAGCTATCTAATTCTATCACCCTTCTGGATCCTTATGTGTCCAGGATTGAGTTTCTACAATTCCTGGCTTGTGATGTATAGAAATTGTGACTTTGCAATATTTAATGACTTGTTAAACAAGCTGTTTAGTTTTAGATACCTAAAATATTTTTTTTTATTTATGGAAAAAGTCTTTACATGATTTAAGCTGCGCTTTAAAAGATATTTACACTTTTAAGTTCAACTTTCACTTGCTGGTCTTCATAGTCTGTCACAAGATGTAATGTGATGCCTTTACTGTGAAAAGTAAGGTTTTAAGCTTTGGTTTTAAACTCCTCCCTCACAGTTTCAGTTTCTTGATATGTTCTGCATTCAACAGTGATCAGTTGAACAAATACATGGAGATGGATTGCTGTATTAGACAATCTGGGCCAGCTATGAATGTTTCTTTGTCCTTTTATTGTACTTCGGTGCCACTCCAATAATTCAGTTCCTTTCTTTAATGAAAGTTTAGTTTAATGAAAAGAGGGAATGGGGATGACATGGTAGCAGTGTTCCAATATCTAAGAGGCTGCCACAAAGAAAAGGGGGTCAATCTATTCTTCAAAGCATCAGAAAGCAGGACAAGAAGCAATGGATGGAAATTAATCAATGAGAGAACTAACCTAGAAATAAGGAGAAATTTCCTGACAGTGAGAACAATTAACCAGTAGAAGAGCTTGCCTTAAGAAATTGTGGGTGTTCCATCACTGGAGATTTTTAAGAAGAGACAGGACAGCCACTTGTTTGAAATGTATAGGACCTCCTGTTTGAGCAGAGAGTTGGACTAGAAGACCTCCAAGGTTCTTTCCAACTCTGTTATTCTGCTTTTTCTTGCACACACATGAAGTAGTTGCCTGCCATATCCAGGAGCAAATATTTCTAGATTAATTTTCTATTCATTTCTATACTGCATATGATCTTCTAACTTAGCCCCATCAAAAAAAGAATTGTGCTTGTCCATGTGTTGTTATGATTCTTATGTTTGTATTTTCTAGTTTTTTCATCTACTGCTGTGTGCCACTCAAAGTCACCTTTGTTGAAATGGGCAGCTATATAAATTAAATGAAAGGAAGGAAGGAAGGAAGGAAGGAAGGAAGGAAGGAAGGAAGGAAGGAAGGAAGGAAGGAAGGAAGGAAGGAAGGAAATGTATACAAATTCCTGAAAGGATGTTTTTGCCATTAACTATAATTTTAAAGCCTTTAAAAAAAAGATGGGAATATATTTGTCATAATGAAAAGTAGAATACTATTCTGGCACTGTAGTTTGTTCTGGATCATGTTGAGATTCTGCAAAGAGTTTTGCCTTACTCTTTCTGATGTTTTGATGCTTTTCCATTTTATATCTGGAAAAGTATCCCAAGTCCATAGTACAAAGGACTAGGCTTTATAAATTGCTGAAAATTTAAATGTGAAAAAAATAGTATTATGTTTCTTCAGGATCCTATTTTCTTTTTTAGCATTTGTTGATCACTGTTGGAATAACCATTTTAATATTTTTTAGGTGAAACCGGCATTGGGAAATCTACCCTGATGAACACTCTTTTTAACACAACATTTGAGACAGAGGAAGCGAGTCATTATGAGCACATGGTCCGTTTACGGCCACGAACATATGATCTGCAGGAAAGCAATGTCCACCTGAAACTGACCATTGTAGATGCTGTGGGATTTGGAGATCAGATAAATAAAGATGAAAGGCAAGTCACTTTCCAGTTTGGTCCAGAAACGTTTGCATTGTTTTGATGGGAAAAGGATGTGTATATTCCACCTAGAATACAAGATTTGATTGTGCTTGTGATCGGTTGCTTATAATATCTGCAGTGGAAAGCTTAGACGATACAGCAGTCAGGAAGAAGACAAAACAGAAATAGGAAATTTCAGATGTCAGCCAGAAAAAAATACAATCCATTGCCACCTTGTGGCTAAGCTTTAACATTATCCATACAGTTGCCAGATTGAATAACATTCCCATGAAACTTGGTAGGAAACGAAAGAGTTAATGAAGGCTCCACTTTTTTTGATTCCGAACTTGCAAGTTATAGTCATTCTCAATTTCTCCACTGGCTCTAATGTAAATTGCTGGGTTATGCACATGTTGAAAGGAAAATGAAAGAGTGAGGCTTTGGAGCTCTTTTTCCCTCTGATAATCCTGATTCCCTCCCTCCCTCCCATTTTCCCACAAAACTAGTCGGCTGGAATCAGTTTTGTTCATTTCACTTGAGAGCTGCTATACCACTTCCTTCAAAAATAAAGACAAGAGTGCTTCGTATCTGCTCTTACGTTCCAATGCTGAACAGCAACAGGAGAGTGCTGTTGTTTTTATATCCTACATGTGAGATTCCCAGAGGATCATCATAGGAAAATAGGAGTTGTATAATTCTGACTTTAGCTTCCATGGTGTTCAATTCCCAGAGGTTCTGAATGACTTCTGGGATCCTGTAACTGGTGGGCTTCATGTACAGCAAAACTTGTATTTCAAGTCAAAACGTAGAAAATGTCCTAGACTGTGGTTTCTGCAGTTAATCCATAATTTGATTGGTAAAGCAATTGAGAATCAAATATTACACTAAAGGAGAATTTAAAGCCAAGGTTTTTAGGGCGACCTGAAATTGATGAGATATGCCTGCTACTTTTATTGCAAGGAACTTCTCCGGTCAAGTTGTTGTTGGTGTGTCCCTGTAGTGTTCATTTAGTCATGGCATTTATATCCAGCCTTTGCTCCAGGAGATTAGGTCATCAGACACTCCCTCCTTCAGTTTTTATCCTTTCAACAATCTCGTAAAATAGGTTGGTCTGAGAGATTGACTCGTCCAAAGTCACTCGGTGAACTTCCATGGTTTTCAATGGCTGTATTATGCATAGAGATCTTCATTCACAAAACGAAGCAGCCAAAGGGCATTGCTGTCTGAGCAGAAGGTGCACATGAGGAGGAGGTTGTGCAACTGGAAAATATTTACTGCTTGTAGAAGGGCATTCCAGTTGCTTCTGTGCAATCAATCTGTAGTTAGGGGGGTACAGGTAGTCTTCAACTTACAACAGTTCATTTGGTGACAGTTCAAAGATACAACGGCACTGGAAAAAGTGACTTATGACCCTTTTTCACACTTAAAACCTTTGCAGCATCCCCGTGATCATGTGATCAAGATTCAGTTGCTTGGCAACTGGTTCATATTTATGACCACTGCTGTGTCCCAAGATCCTGTGATGACCTTTTGCGACCTTCTCACAAGCAAAATCAATGGGGAAGCCAGATTCACTTATCAACCAGGTTGCTGACATAGCAACTGCAGTAATTCACATAACAATTGTGGCAAGAAAAGTCGTAAAATGGGGCAAAACTCAACTTAACAAATGTCTCACTTAACAACAGCAATTTTGGGCTCAATTGTGATCGTGAATTGAGGACTACCTGTAGTAGGGTTAGAGTTAACTGTAACCCTGTAATCCTGGTATTAGAATGCATGATTGCTGGATATTGTCAGATTATAATTCCCGGTGGATGTGCACCAAAGCAGCCAATAGTGTAAGATCTTTGAAAGTGAAATCCGGCACCTGTTCAGAACTAGTTTAGAACTTTGTACATGCATTGTCTTTTGGTTTAATCCGTTTCAGCCAGCACTAGATGTTTTTCAACATGTTAGTGTTTAATCATTGTTCATGCATGATACCATTCAAGTTGCTAATGGAATTCGTTTTTAGTTACAGGCCAATAGTAGATTACATTGACACGCAGTTTGAAAATTATTTACAAGAAGAGCTAAAAATCCGCCGTTCCCTTTTTAATTATCACGACACAAGAATCCATGTCTGCCTTTATTTTATCACCCCAACCGGCCATTCATTGAAGTCTTTGGATCTGGTGACCATGAAAAAGCTGGATAGTAAAGTAAGTATCCCTGCATCATCACAAGTATTGGCTCTTACTTTTGTCTTACCTGTCTTCCTCCTTACTTATTATCAATCTTAATGATGTGTTTGGTTGGGAGTTTTCCTTCAGTCATCTGAAAACATAAATGAATGTCAAATAATTTCAACAAAAACACTGACCCTTCTCTTTATCAAAATATCTTCTTTTCTACCTCCCCTCAGAAGAATTGTATAAGCACACTCTCCCCCATTTTTATGAGACTCCATCATCTTCACTTTATTGGAATCATTCTAACGAAACCGTTGACTGTTTTTCTGTTACTTTGGCAATTCAAAAATGATGATGCAGCTTCAACATTGCAAACTGCGTCCTACCGGGATGTGAACAAAAGAAAGTGAGGGTGATTGTATGTGGAGATGAGTCATTATTGCTGTCCTTAGAACATTTCAACAGCTGGGTGGAAATCAGAGTACTGGGCGAGTAGTAGAGAGATAAAGCCTGGGATTATCCTAGAGCAAACTTCATACCTAGACCCGTTTCAATCTGGCTTCAGAACCGGGTACAGCACCGAAACAGCATTGGTCGCCTTGGTG
>JANHFL010006066.1:32906-49876 GCA_032468155.1 Oxyrhabdium leporinum
TTTATATATTTATGTTTTTATATTTGCTGTGAACCGCCCCGAGTCTGCGGAATAGGGGCGGTATACAAATCGAATAAAATAATAATAATAAAAAAAAAAATAATTCAGGTTCTATGAGTTGCAGATGTTCTGATGTCGAAGCCAATAGGATATAAAACATTGCTGTGGGAGCATCTGAAGCAGCAGCCTTTTTGTGATGTGGTAGTCAAACATAGGGCCTTCTCACAGCACTGGCAATTGCCAATTGTTCCCATGCTGCCTGTGTTCAGGGAACCTAGCTGACAACTAGTCATTTAATTTATTACATGGTGATCAAAGAGGAACAGCTGGTCTTCTGAAGTTCATGCTAAGAGGAGAACTGGAGGCACACTACAAAGGTCATTGATGCAAAGAGATTCATGTGCACAAAAAATTATAATGCTCATCCCAATGAGTGACCTTTTAAAATGTAAAACAAACAAACAAAAAAACCTCCAGTGCTATTTCTAAATAGTAGCAGCAGCATCTAATCTGCTAGAAAATGCTGATGAGGTTTCTCCTCCGAGGACAGCCATAGCAAACTGTTTGGGCTTGGCGTATCATTTTTTTTTTTAAAAAGTGCCCACCTTGATTTTGCTGGTGTGTCACATACCAACACCCATGGATGGACAAAAGAGAAACAATAACAAAGAGCAATGAATTATATAAATATAATATTTAATAAGTAAATACATAATTGTACATGTTATTTGAAATTCCTATCTAAGGCAGCTCAGGATTGTAGACAACCTGGACATCGGAAAATGCTCTTGCAGGGCCTTGTAGCATCTAAAAAGAGCAGGAAAACACTCCCTGTTCTCATGTGATTTTCAGAGACTCCAGAAGGTGTGCGAGAACAGAGTCCTCTTGTGCTACTTTGAGAGGGAGGCCTGACATGTCACCAAAAATGCTTGTGACACATATGTCATAGGTTCATCATCACTATCCTAGGACAACCAGATACAGGTTTCAAAAATCCAACCAATAGATGTTAGCAAATAGGTGAAGAAATCCCTTAACTCTTTGCTGTCAACTAGTAGTCTGGATTTTAAGCAGTACTACTTCAAAACAGCATAACATAGCCAGGAAGGATCTTGGAGGTCTTTTAGTCCAACCTCCTGCTTAAACAGGAGGTGCTGTACCATTTCAGACAAATGGCTGTCCAATCTCTTAAAAATCTCCAGTGATGGAGCACCCACAACTCCTGGAGGCAAGCCAGAAGTTCATTAACTGTAGATTTTGTTATCTAACATGCTATTGATTTTAGAGTTGGGCTGTGTGCTGGTTATGTAGAAGTTGACCAGTGCATCTGTATGTGACTGTAGCTTTCTGGACATGATTATTTCCTTAGCCTTGGAGAGATTCGATGTAGTATAGGATCATTCACAAATAAGTTTGACTACTGGAGATATCAGTGAATATGGTAGTAATCGAAATTTTTCATATAATATGAGATCCTCCTGTCACTTGGTAAGCATTAATAACTTTCAAGTTCGACTCGGGTCATAAAACTTCTAGATATGTTAGGAGATTTTCTGCTGAAGAGGAGAAGAGCACAATCTTAATCCTTGTTTTCCTTAATCCTGATATGGATTATAGAGGAGAATCCCATAAACCTCATTCCCATGGATGTAATGGGCCCCAGGGCTTGTCTCTTGGTTGAAAACTTGGGCTGTTTTTTGGTCTATCTCCTGTTTTGTGTACTTTAATTCTGCGGGCTGACCTAAAAGAGTCCCAGGTGAGGAAGGATGCAGGTTTAAATAATTGTTCTTGCATCAAAATCACAGATCAGAAATGAGTCCTAAAACAGGGGAAAACTAGGGATGTAAACCTCTTCCACAAAACTTCCATTATATTTGGCTCTTCCTTATTTCTGCTCAGCTCAAGCAGTGTGAATAGTCCCCCAAATAATAAACTGCTCTTTTATTAAGGACTCGACTATTATTTTGAATTTGGTTTCTTTGAAGAATCTGCAATGGTAGACAAGAAATAAAGAAAGTTAGGGGAAATATTGAAAAATGAAAATATTTGACATTTAATTAAGTAGGTATTTCTTTCCTACTTTTCTTTTTCCCACCCTGATGCCTTCCTCTTCTGAGACATATGTGATTTAGATATGACATGTACTGGCTGGAGATCAAGCAAAGATTTATATTTTGTTAAGCATCTGACATTGTGTTCCAATGCTCAACGGTTCAGCAGAATCAGCAGGATGATGTCAAACTTGAATAGACTGTCTGGATTTTCTATGATATTAAGGAATCTTGTTCAGAAATGTGACTTCATCAGTAGGTGACCTTTTTACCCAGACTGCTCTTCCACTGTGCATTTGTGTGCAGCTGAACTCATAACCAAACCAGCTGCTGCCTCCTGTATCTAATTACTTCCAGACAGTCAAAAACTCATCTTCAAAGCTGAATCCTCAGTTAAATAATAGGTGGTTGGAATTGCAGTTGAAACAATCGAGTCAAACTGGAACTGATCCACATCTAGCAGTTCATAAGGAATAAGAGAACTTTAGCAGGAATCAACCCTTTACTGCTTTGCTGTTCAAATGGAACTCGTGTATATGTAGAACAGTAAAGTATAGTGCCAAATACTTGCCTCTTTAGAAAGCCTTTTGTGACTGACTCTTGTTAAATAAGAATAAAAATGAGTTATTATTCTAGCTCCAGGCTTGGTTTTTCCTCGTGATATTTCCAGAGCTCAGGATTTAAACTCTAAACTCAAGAAATAGTACAGGAAGATAAAGCTGAAAAGAATACAAGATGTCACAAGACTTCAAATATTTAAAAGTAGTGAATTTCCTGTTACGAGATCTCCAGCAAATTGTATGATACCCTTACCCAGTTTGCTCTGATTTTTATAGAGTAGCTGAATTGGATCTGAAACCAAACATCAGCTTGCTCTATAGAAATTGCTATTTGATAAAAGTAACTCCAGAACCTCTGCAGATTCATATAATTTATTTATATATAGTTTTTTTTATTCTAGCCAGAGATGGTAATTTCCTCACTGTAAAAAGAAAAAGAACAAGGTCTGGGTGTATTTGTCAAAGGAAAGCAATATGATCCAGCTATTAAAAAGATGAATATTATTTTGAAGTACATTAATGAGAACATAAAGTCTGGGTCATGAAAAGTAATTCTTCCCAGCTTTTATTCTCTGTTGAGATCTCCATGTCTAGTTCTGGGCTTCCCAAAGGACAATAACAGATTGGGACAAGTTCAGAGGAGCGTGATCAAGCTAGTGAAGGGTCTGGAAAAACCAAACCCTATGACGAATGGTTAAAAAAAAATCTGACTATATTTGGTCTACAGAAAAGAGGAGACATATGATAGCAGTTTTCAAATATTTGGAAGGCTGTCATGTACAAACAGAAGTGAAATTCCTCTCCATTGCCCCAGAGAGCAGGATCAGAATCCGAGGGTTAAAACTATAGGGAAGGTAGTTTAGTTAGATACTAGAAGAGACTTCATGATGGCATGAACTGTCAATCAGTAGAACAAGCTGCCACATTATGTGATGAGTTCTTCTTTACGAGAGATCTTCAAAAAGCCATTGGATGATCATATGTCAAAAATACTGAGGTTGAGAAATACTGCTCTAGTAGATCCTGCACTAGGCAAGGAGTTTATTTATTCATATATGCAACCTGTAGCCCTTCCAATTCCTAGTAACTCTGGGTTGCTTACAATTAAAGGGGGGGGGCACAAATAATCATGAACAGCCTCAGAAGGAAAATATAACGAAATAAAATGAGCCAGCAGAGGCTCAACCTTCTTTCTGCTCCAAAATGTGGGAGAAGAGTCAGGTCTTTAATAGTTTCCTGTATGTCATGAGGATTGGAGTGATCTGGATCTCTGGAGGGATGTAATTCTAGAGTGTAAGAGCCACAACAGAGGAATTGAATTAGGTGACCTCTATGATCTTCCAACTGTTATGATTCTGGGCACCCATCCATTGGAATTTGCTGGAGATCTTTGTGTTGTTGTTTCTGCAGCTATTAGGAAAGCGATTTTCACTGTTGTGTATGTGGCCAGGTGTTCAAGTTAAAGCTTAATTTCAGTGAAGTGGTGTGATTATAAGACCGCTTTTAGACTTCCTGCTGGTAGATTTTTTTTTGGCACACACAAACATTTTTCTCCCTTAAAAGGATAAAAACTAAACATACCCATTTTGTAAAACTAATTGGGAAGCCAGTGAATGAAAAGTCAAGCAGTTTCCTGTAAGAAGTGTTAACACTTTTATTGGTTGCCAACTGTTTCCAAATTCTATTACTTCATAAAGCTCTCCAGGATGTTAAAGGCAAAAGCTGAGATGTGAAATACCATATGCAAGAAAAGAGGAGTTTTGCTTTTCTTGGATCTTAAAAAAAGCTCCTCTGCAGTCAGGAAGTTCTCCATGGTGGTCAATATATACTACAAGATATCTGGCAGATATCTGGAAATAATCTCTTGCCATATGTGCATGTTGCCTATAAGAAAAGATTGGATCCACAGGCATTACTCTCTTGGAGCCTAAATTGCCTACACGTGACATGTGTAACTTCTGTGATTGAAAGTTGAGTTGGGGCCAAAAATCAGAAGGGATGGACTACAGTTTTCTCCTTCTTTTTCATTTTACTTCCTCCTCACCTCAAGTCCTCAATGATGTACAGGGAGTCCTTGTCATATGATCAAAATTGCGATTGGAATTTTGGTCACTGATATATGGTCATTTCATCATGTGACCAGACCTGATTTTATGACCATTTTATTGTGGTCATGATGTGAATCACATGGTAATTAAACAAATCCAGCTGCCCACATTGACTTTGCTTGTGAAAAGCTGTCTGGGAAGATTGCAAATCATGACCATTGCAACTGATCTTAAATGCAAGCTGGTTACCAAGTACCCAAATCACAATTGTGACCGTAGGAGAAGTGCAACAGTCATAATGTTGAGGACAAGCTGAAAGTAACTTCTTCCAGTGCCATTCTAACTCAGAATCATCATTAAATGAATGTTCATATGTTGAGGACTATATATAAAGATTATTTTCTGCATATCTGGTTTGGGGGACTAGTTGGATATATCACTATAGAGCATAGGGCTATCTGCAACCTGGCAGTATTCGTGTTTTCATTCAATGAATCACTGGAGCTGAAAAGATTAGCATTAGCATTTAGTGAAAAAGCAAGATTGAAAGGAACATTTTTCTTCTTAACCTTCCCCTTCAGTTTTTGGCTTTACCTTTTCAAGGAGAGCAGTGGTTTCCGAAGCATCATTGAAAAATGATGACCTAGGATCCAGGCAGATTCCCATCCACCTTATCACTATTCCAAATGACAGCAGGAAAGAGGAACCAAAACCGTGTCATGTCCAAGGGAAAGGGAAGAAAGAGCTAATATAGGGGAGCATGAGCAGTACCATCTGCCTGAGCAGCAGGGTGTGATCCTAGAAAGACACGGAGCTTCTCTCAAGGAGTTCCTGCATATCTTCTGATCCAGCAAATGTAGGAAAGGGGACAGGTACAAGTCTCCCCAGCCCTACACAGTCCTTGAAGGAGAAGGGCAATCTAGAAACACGAAAAGTGAATGAATGAATGAAAACTGCCAAAGAAAATTACGGAAAGATTGAGCACTGCATCCATCAATAATGTGGTGGCTGATCCTGCAAAGACTCAGGGGAGAAGAGAGCTGAAAACAACTGAGGTGGTTCCATTAGGCTGCAGCCCTATTAATAGATTGCATCAATCAGTTGGAGCCAGAATAACTCACTGGAGCTGAGTCAGTTCATTCAATTCCAAAGGGCCTTTAATTTGAGGAGTTCTTAATCTTCATAGGTCATCACCATTTCATCACCTTCTTCCTGTTCAAGTCTAGCAGTTGTGGGAGGGAGAAATACCTTGTCAAAATTTCTGCCAATCGCCCAAAATGTTATATTTCTTGAAGCAGCCATAGAACGTATGTCAGAGATAATTGAAGAACTGGCTTGTACTGCTTATGGATATGTATTCCTTTCTGATATCAGATTCTTAAATATGAATCTTGGGGATGGGTTAGATGTTGCTAAAATGACAGCTATTAATTAATTAATTATATGTTAATACAGCATGCTTGAGCAAATCCAAAAACATTCTGCAGATCCAGGCGTGCAAATATATTAAACTCTACAATAAAATGTATTTAATCAGTTGCAGAGCATTTTTACAGGAGTTTTATTTTGTATTATTACTCTGGTCGAGGATAAGTTAATAAAGGTGTCCTGTAGATTTTGTGGAATTATAGCTCCTTTCATATTGGACCTTTGGCCATGCCAATTATGGCTGCTGGAAGCTCCAGGCCAGAGCATTTGAAGGCACTGGGTTTGGCATGGAACTTGAAATGTATTGTGGTTACGAATGCTACTTTCCCCTTTCAATTCAGTTGAGTGTGTATGTGGTATTCAAAAGGGCAGCATGGTTTCACCAAGCTTTGATTGAAACGTCCCTTTGAAGAGGTGTCCTAGATTGCAATGTCACTTTCCTTTGAAGTGCAGATCCGAGGAGTCCAAAGCCATTTGATCTGGAGGCAAAAAAAGAAACTTTCTGTCCATGTGCAGCGACCTGTCCCCAGTATCCAGATTGAATCATCCCACTTTTTGCTTGGGAGAGTAGCTTACCATTTGGGGTCAATATGCATCCTGGTAGGGCAGTCTGGACCAAGGTAGGGCAAGATCACTCAGCAGAAGACACAGTCAGGCAATTTCCTTCTTCAGAGCTGAAAAAGACACTTGTCTAAACCAGCATTTCCCAATCTCAGCAACTCCCAGAATTCTAGACTGAATGAAACAAGTAGCTTGTTTATCAGAGTAGGGAGATGTTTCTCTAGAGTGGATGATGTTCTTTTTTAAAAAACCTTGCTTACTTGCTTCATAATCTGTGTATTTTTGCACCTGTCCCTTCTTTTGATGTGCCAACAAAAGCAAATTCAGCAACATACAAAGAGGATGTTATTTTTTAGGTCAGCCTGTTGCTGAATGTTTTTTAAGGCTGCATGTTTTTATCAAATCTCATGCATTCCTCATATTTTCCCTAAACCAAAAAACCCTAAAATGAAATAGCTTTCAAAAGAGAATAGGAGAGATATAACTTAAGCTGCATTGATATATAACTATTTAATTCACAATTCTTTATTGTTAAGTTAAATTTATTTTGTGTTATCAAGAATTGTGAAAAATTGTAGAGTTAATTTGCTTCAGAAATCATCTAGTCCTAACATCTTCACTTTTTTACTTACCATATTTTTTGGATTATAAAACTAGAAGACGCACCTAGCTTTTGGGGTGGAAAACAAGAAAAAAAAATTACCTCCCAGCAATTTGCCTCCTTACAGCAAACAGCCTGGTCAGTTTCAGCACAGCCTAATTTAGCACAAGCAGCTGATTGGCGGTTGGATTGGCTTCCCAGAATACCACCTATCAGCTATTCCAGACTGCGGGGATCGCTGCCGCCCATTGCCACCATCACCGCCTCTGCGTGCCCCATTTACGGCCTCCGCGCATCCTGTTTTTGGCCCGTTCCAGGCAGCGGGGATTCCCGCCACCACCGACCGCCACCGCTCTTGCTTTTTATCTAGTGTCCTACCCAGAGTTGCTTTGGGTGAGATGAGCTTCTATATAAATTTGATAAATAATCAAACAAATAAATGTTAGATTAAGTTTTCCTAATGGATTCAGATCCTGTCTACCAGGACAACAGTAGACAAATCCTTTGCAAGAATTTACAAATAGAGACAGTTATATGTTTTCCCAGTCATTGTTTCTGTAAGCTAAATATATACGGCTCTTTTCACTATTCATTGCTTGGTTTCAGTTCCTTTACATCTTGATAGCACTTCTCTGAACTTATTCCAGTTTGTTCATATCTTTTTACATTCATCTGTTAGCCACTGTCATTTAATGTTTAATTCTGCCTGCACTCCTAGCTGGAATTAATCCATTTTATAGTTAATTCATGACTGATTACAGAAAGCTCAGTTTTTAATTACTTCTTGTTTTTTCACTGCTCTCCAGGTGAACATTATTCCCATCATTGCCAAGGCTGACACTATTTCCAAGAGTGAATTGCACAAGTTTAAGATTAAGATCATGAGCGAACTGGTCAGTAATGGAGTACAGATTTATCAGTTCCCTACTGATGATGATGCCGTATCTGAGATTAACTCTGTGATGAATGTAAGTAGTATGTTCTTTTGTAGACTTTCTATGCTTCTGTATTTATAACAGTGACCCTGAGAAACTGTATGTTGTGTCAGCTGGTAAATGCCATTATAACAGTGTTTATTCCTACCATTTCTCAAATGGATATGCAAGGAAGCAGTGGCATTCTCTCAGTCTGGAGTGGTTGCCATTTATGGCAATGCAGTGATTTTGTGTGGAATATAATCTTTCTCCCTTGATACATTTCATATTCAATGTATGTTTAGCATGGAATCTGAATTTGTAATGCAGTCTGGGAAGTCACTATAACTTCTTCATATTCTTGGATACATTTTAGACTGAGAATATTGAAATAATTTTTGACATATATTGTGTTAGAGCAAAACATTAGTCAAATTGATGAATGTAACTATTTCAGAGAAGGGAAGGGGAGGAGAAAAAATATATCTGCCATCATCTGAGAGAGCAAAATGTTTCTATTCCTTTTTTAATTTCTTATTATATTTATAACTTGTCTTTGCTTTGCACAACTCAAGACATCATACATAATGATCCCACTGCCTACTTCTCCTCAGTAACACTCCTGTGAGATAGCTTATGTTAGAAGCCACGGTCTCCCGATTTCTAATCCAACACCTTAGCCACTATGCCAAATGGACTTTTTTCCCACCCTGTTTATTAGTTTATTACATTATATCCATTTTAGCTTGGAATTCAAATTTCTTTCAATAATCTCACAATGAGTAAATTGTGCTGGGAGAAAAAAAATACTGTTAATTTGATCAGTGATGAGTATTTTTTTTTTAAAAAAAGCAACACAAAATTAAAATCAAATATATGAGATAACATACAAGCATAAAAAAGGCAAAATACCAAATAAAAATGTATTGTACTGTACAGTACTATAATTACCTCTGCAAGTGTTTAATATATATTACCTAAAACAAGATAGCTAATGTGTTAAACTTGATGTGATGAATAAAACAGAAGTGGTTACTTCTGTGGGCAGTTATTTCTTTTTTTCATCATTGCAATACAGAATTTTGTTACTGCACAAGTGATAAAGGATTTTGAATTTTCTAGAAGATGGTTCATATAGAAATTGTCTGGCCCTCCTGGAAATTTATATATTAGGGGAAGATATACTTAGACCTGGTATCCCCTATAGAATTTACCTTGTAGAAATGAGAAAATTATTGGCCCTAGCTTACTCTGACAACATGTTATGAGGCAGAAAAATCTGGCTATTCTGCTATTTTAGCTATTCCTGCAAGTAACTGGAATAGCAAGCTATTGTTTAGCATGCCATAATGATTTGTAAAAACAAAAGAGTTTGTTCTTTGGGCTCATTCTTCTATCTATGATTGCTCAAAATAAACTTCTGTGTGTGGATACAAAGATGTGGAATACAGTATGTAAAGAGTGCCAAAAACATTATTCACAACACTGGTGGATTTAAAAATTCCCTACATGATTTTATTGCAAATTCAGAAGTAGCCTTTTATTTAATGGGATGCAGAATAATAATCTTTCAAAAATTAGGATTTGTTTTGTTTGTACTGGGCAGTACTGTCAACATCATGCTGATTCCATAGACATCAAGAAATTGTTTTCTATTAAGATATTTGCATGAAAAGTAAAAAAATAAAAATCCTTTTGGACAGTTCTATTGTTTTGCCCTGAATTGCATAGTTATGTTTTTCCTCAAAGGCTCATCTGCCATTTGCTGTTGTGGGAAGCACAGAAGAAGTAAAAGTGGGAAATAAAATGGTGAGAGCTCGGCAGTATCCATGGGGTGTTGTACAAGGTAGGTTGTCACTGTAGACATGTTTAACAGTGGCACAAATCCTTGCATTTTGTAGCTTGCTAAAGAATATTTATTGTTGCTGTTGTTCTTGTGGCTGATTGCACATTGAACCAGATGTATAGACTGGATTTGACATTTTTATTCACCTGTCAATTATCATATTTTTATCCACCTTTTTATCTATTTTGGCTAACGTGTATGTGTGTGTGTGTGGGTTTGTGTTATCATATTTGAATAAAAGAATAGTGCCCACTCAATAGATATTACAAGGAGTGGACTTATGAAAACATAATTTTGGAAAGCCAGTGAATGTCATGGTCATGAAACAATAATTCAGAAAGATCATTTCACTAGCAATTTTGTTACTTACATTGTTGCCTTAAGTGTTAATTTTTATATTAATCTGTGAATTTGCCTCTGCATACATTTTAATATTTAATAGATTATTTATTCTCTTGCCACTGTTTCTATTACACCTTCATTTTTTACAAGGTTTGACTAACTATCCTAAAAAGTTTATTTGAGTTTTATCCCACCTTTGCTACTTTTTAAGTTTGCCAAGGTGGCAAACATAGCTAATACTCCTTCCTCCTGCTATTTTCCCCACAACAACAACCCTGTGTGGTAGGTTGGTCTGAGAAAGAATGACTGGTCCAAAGTCACCTAGCGGCTTTCGTGCCTGAGGTGGAACAGAACTCACAGTCTCCTGGTTTCTAGGTCACCACATTAAACAGTATACCAAACTAATATCTGTGGAAAGGCATACAAGTGTTTGAACACATTAAGTAAACAGAGGGAAGAGGTGTAATAGTTTAATAACATCGATATATGATTTGATCTTAATGTTTGTAATTGGTTCTGAAAAGTAGCTTACATATCCTATGAGTAATAGGATTTCAAAAATGATTTGCAACAAATGGTGGATAAATAAATCAGTCTCTGCTATTCAGCAAAGCAGAGATGTCATGTTTCAGAGGCTTCCACACGATTGCTTTAACGATTCAAATAGAGTTGCTTTGTTTGTGTTCCCACACATGGCAAAGCACCTCCTTCAACACAGCTGCAAGGGAGCGAGCCCTTTTGAAGTGGGGGTGATGAACGTTTAAGCAAAATATACACAGGAGCCTGCAGACTATCATCATTTCTAATCTCTCTATTCCAACGCTTTTACTTTTCTGGAAGGTGCTGTTTTTATACAAATGCTGCATTAATCTTGCAAGAGGAGTGTGTGTGTGTGTGTGTGTGTGTGTTCACACACGTGCACCTGTGCAGATGCTTGCCTCTTATGTGACCCGGCCATTTTTTCCTATGTGTTTTCACATCTGCTATTTGTTTAAATAGTTGAAAATGAAAGCCACTGTGACTTTATGAAACTGCGGGAAATGTTGATCCGGGTTAACATGGAAGACCTGCGAGAGCAAACTCATGCTCGCCATTATGAGCTTTATAGGCGGTGTAAGCTAGAAGAAATGGGCTTCAAGGATACAGATCCTGACAGCCAGCCATTCAGGTAAGAAAGCCTTACCACTTTTCTTCCCCCCCCCCCTTAAATACACTGCAGAGAGCTGTGAAAACTAGATGTTCTCTTGGGGTCTGTGGGAGTTTTACCCTCAGTGTGTGGGGTGGACATGATATCTCTTCATGTTTTCTCTCTGTTGGTATTTTTCCCTTTCCGACACATGGACATTTTTCATGGGGTATAAAAAGATGCATGTTCTGACGTGTGTGTGAGACCTTGAAATAGTTATCTTACATCTTTCTTTGAATGTCTGGACAATTTGGAACTTGTGTTTTCCACCAGCCTTCAAGAAACGTATGAGACCAAAAGAAAAGAGTTCCTTTGTGAATTGCAAAAAAAAGAGGAAGAAATGAGACAGATGTTTGTGAACAAGGTCAAGGAGACGGAGTCTGAACTGAAAGAAAAGGAGAGAGAGGTGAGTGCGGCAGAAAATGACTCTACGAGACAATTTCCTACATTCGATAGGAATCTTTTTGTTTTGCCTGTATTGATCAAATGCTCTGAAAAGGGAATCTCCAGATCCTTCTAACATTAAACAGGTTAAACTGGCCTAATATTCTCTTCCCATTCATTAAATCCCTCTGGAAATTTAGTATTAGGATACAAAACACTTTTATGCATGTGTGGGTACGCGTATGTATGCAAGCCAATGCTTGCAAGAAGATGTTGGTTATTTATTTATTTATTAAATTTGTTTGCCGCCCATCTCACTGTGGATGCTAAAGTTTAAGAGTCCTGCCATTTCTTTAACATTTCTTTAACTTCTTTAACTCTTTAACTGTTTTTAAATGCCCCAAAGTGATGGTATCATAGAGGATTGTTACTTCCCATGAACCTGTTTATTTTACAGTGACGGAATTGCCCATGTATCAATCACCGTGGTAGAATTCACAGAGTGCTCTGCAGCAAGTCTTTTATTTAAAACAAAGGGAACCAGGAACTTTTTGTTTCCTCTACATCAATCAAACATGATGTACTTTAGCAGTATAAAAAACTGCTATAAACCTGACCACATTATAGAATGCTTACATACATTCTCCAGCTAATTAAGAATAAGGGAGCATATAATTGCAGTAAAATGATATTTTAAGGGAAGGATTATCTTGAAATTGTAAAAGGAATTTTATACAGAAGATGTGGAATCCCTATTTTGAGTGGTCATGAAGCTTCCATAAAGGGGCTTCAAGCATGTAAATCTGAGCCCAAAGACAATACCCATATGCATCTATCTTGCCTGAAAAACAGAATAACAGAGTTGGAAGGGACCTTGGAGGTCTTCTAGTCCAACCCTCTGCTCAAGCAGGGGACCCTATACCATTCCAAATGTGGCTATCCAATCTCTTCTTAAAAGCCTGCAGTGATGGAGCACTTCTGAAGGCAAGCCATAACACTGGTTAATTGTTCTCACTGTTAGGAAATTTCTTCCTAATTCCAGGCAGTTTCTCTCCTTGATTAGTTGCCATCCATTGTTTCTTGTCTTGCCTTCTGGTGCTTTGGAAAATAGGTTGACCCCTTCTTCTTTGTGGCAACCCTTCAAATATTGGAACACTGCTATCATGTCTCATCTAGTCCTTCTTTTCACTAAATTAGACAAACCCAATTCCTGCAACCATTCTTCATATATTTTAACCTCCAGCCCCCTAATCATCTTTGTTGCTCTTCTCTGCACTCTTTCTAGAGTCTCTACATCTTTTTTATAATATGGTGGCCAAAACTGGATGCAGTATTCTAGGTATGATGTTACTAAGGCTTTATAAAGCAGTACTTATAGTTCCCATGATGTTGATTCTAGATATCTCTCTATTAATGCAACCTAGGAGTAGAATAGAATCATGAAAGTCTTAAGAGCTAAAATGGGCACTTGTGTCCAGGGAGTATACTGTTAATTTTCTTTGGGCCATAGGTAGTAACTAACTAGTAATGTGGTGGTGGGGGAAAATAGTGTTGAAAGGAACACTTTTTTGGCCCAATTTGTGAGGTTGGAGGATTTTTATGGGAGAAGGCTTAGGAACCCTTAGGGTTAAACAGGAACCCTGTGAAATGTTTGTAAATTTGCTATGTAGTTGAAACATCCTACATTACTACAGTATTCTACCTAAATATTTCTTACATAGCATATATTCTGACATCGTGTGTAATGCATACTCTGGAGTAATCTGCCTCATTGGAAGACTTTTTTGCAGGCCAGAATTGGTTTTAGTGTCAGACAGAGCCTGGGTTAGATTTCCTTTCTTTCTCCCACCAGCTGCATGAGAAGTTTGAACATCTCAAACGAATACATCAGGAGGAAAAGAGGAAAGTGGAGGAGAAAAGGAGAGAGTTGGAGGAGGAGATGAATGCCTTCAACAGGCGGAAGGTGGCAGTTGAAACACTACAGTGTCAGAACCTGCAAGCCACTTCACAGCAGCCACTGAAGAAAGATAAAGACAAGAAAAAGTAAGCCACTTTATCTACCTTTTCCAAGATCAGCTATTCACACCTGACATATAAAAACGTTGCAACAGTTATTTGCAACAGTTTTGCAAATAATTTGCAACACTATTGGTGCAACATATTATTTGCAACAATAAATAATGGTCAATTATTTAAACAAAATCAAACCTAAGATTTAAGTACCCATATAGAACGCTTTCAAATCCTAATAGGATAAGCCAAAGGAATACCTTTTAAAGAAATTACTGTGTTTCTCCAAAAAGACAACCCACCTTGAAAAGAAGATCTATCACGTTTTTGAGCGCATGTGATCGAATTAAGCCCCACCTGCAAAATTAGCCCTAATTAAGACCCCACCCACCCTGGGGTGCAGGGGGTGGGGCAAAACGCAGAGGTGAAAAATAAGCTAGGGTGGGGATGGTGGTGTGGAGCTTCCCTACCTTCCCTACTTACCAGGCCTCACACACCCCAACACCTGCCTCGCCTTCTGCTGCTGCCGCTTCTTCAACAGCCACTTGCCGCTGGTCACACGCGTGGCCCCCGGCTTCCATTTCACCATCGGAGCCTTCCAGAAAGCCCTCTGCAGCTGTGAAACGGGCTCTGAATTGACGTGCGCTGCACCCCCGGACTCTGTTTCACTGCCAGAGCCTTCCGGAAAGTCTGCAGCCAATAATAGAACTCTAGATCGATCCAGAGCTCTGTTATCGCCTGCAGAGGTCTTCGGGCAGGTATCTGAAGGCAAAACGGAGGCCGGGGCAATGTGTGCAAGTAGCTGCAAGCGGCTGCAGAAGAAGTGGGCCAGCAGCGGGCTCCTGCTGGGCGGGGCTGTTGGTGCCACCACCACGAGGTGAGTCAATAATTAGAACCCTCCAAAAAGAAAGCCGTCTTTTGGGAGGTCAAAACAAAATAAGACCCGACCTTCTTTTTGGAGAAACACGGTAGAAAGAGACACATAATTCTTAGATCTGAGAAGATGATTTAACTGATTATTGATTATTCTGGTTCCTGCAAGGAATGTTGGGTCTGCTAATCCTCGGGGAAGTTAATGAAGTTTGTTTTCTTTACTGTTGGATTGTACAATATTTGATATTTAAGCAGTACCAGAAGCACAGGATCTGGACATCAACAAAGTGAAGAGCAGAAAACAATGAATTGAGGAATAGAAGCACTTAGCATATACATGAGTACTTTAGAGTATGATTTATGTTCCATAAATGTGCACTTATCCTTCTCAGGGTTGGTATATTGAAACTGAATCATGTGCTCTGTATTTGGAACAAAAATGTGAGCATTTGGTCCCTCTAAACTTATTTGCTGATAGCAGCTGTTCAGGTTTTCATGCAGAAACCTTTCCTGATGGTATTGCCAAAGATCCTTTTAATCAGACATGTTGGATATCTGCTCTGTGAAAAATAAAAACCAGTAAACATGAAAATTGTTAAGTTGGACCCGATATTAGACATACTCTTAAAAAGTCTGCTGCTTGGATAGAGAGTTATCCTCTATTAGTTGCAACATTTGAATGACCTATAGCAGAACCTTCTCCATTTTCAAATACCGTGGATGTCTCAATAACCCTACCGTATTTTCTACTGCCTGCTTTCCATAAGATACATTTTCAATATATGCATTAATTCATATTGTTTGTGCTGAATCAACAACTAAAAGCAAAGTGTGTTTTTCCGGAGTTTACTAATTGATATAACTTCAGCTAGAAATGAAAGAGATTTAGAATATTTAAAGCTACTTGTGCTACTTCTAGTAGATCGGGTCTTGAATTAAGAAATCCAAATTTTACTTTCAATAAGCATTCAAAGATGAAGGAAAAGCAGAACACACACTAAGGTTTAGCAATTATATCTCAAGTTAGCATTTTAATATACAATGGCATCACGATGCGTGTTTTCTTACCCAAGATTATTTTAAGAAAATACATTTCCCACCTTCCAAATTGATGAATCAAGAATATTTCCTGTTTAGGCTGTCTTTAAGCTTCTGCAGCACACTTACTGTCTTTTTCTCTTGCCACTATATCGTATCATGATGCCTACCCTTTTAAACCATATCAGTGATAAAAGGCAGCTGGATTTGGAAAGTCACACATCACGTAGGAGATAACAATAACAGAGTTGGAAGGGACCCTGGAGGTCTCCTATTCCAACCAGCTGCTCAGGCAGGAAAACCTGTGCCCTTTCAGACAAATGGTTGTCCAATTTCTTCTTAAAAACTTCCAGTGTGGGAGCTCACAACTTCTGGAGGCAAATTGTTTCACTGATTAATTGTTCTAACTGTCTGATGACTCCCCTATATGCCATGAGAACCCAGAAACTGTAAGAAATTACATTTAGAGCATGAGTAAATGGGAGGCTATCCAGATAGAAAAGGCAGAATCGTTGTGAGGTAGAAAGGTGTCCTTTGTCAAGCAAGGTCACTGCATCCTCCATTTGAATGTTGTTTATAGATATCTGGCTGACCAGAGTCCTTCCAACATGAACTTGGAGACCACATAAATTGAACCTGGGATCCAATTACAGGCAAAGGCTGTATGTTCATCCATGGAAATACTTTTCTTACCTATTAAAGGCTTATATGCTACCCTTGAAAAAGTTACTCAGAGTGGTTTATGGACCTTTACCTAATGCAAAGTTAGGGCATTCTCTGGATGAGAATTGTGTAGCTAGTTAACTCCTTATAATTTTCCAGAGGAGTGGCTGTTTGTGTCTCTTGCAACAAAAGCAAAAATATTTTTATGGAACCTGGGAAGTAAGATAAATTAAGATCTGTCTAAGCTTTTGTGGAACACAATCAGATGCATAAAATTTACACCACTTTGTTAGTTATAATACATATGCAGGTTCTCTCCCCTCCCCCAGGTATACCTATCTATCTATCTATCTAGTCTGTCTTTTGATCCGTTCTATCTATATATCTGTCTATCTATCTATCTATCTATCATCTATCTATCTATCTATCTATCTATCTATCTATCTATCTATCTATCTATCTATC
>JANHFL010006066.1:49976-78526 GCA_032468155.1 Oxyrhabdium leporinum
GAAGTTGCCTCTTGAAAAAGCACCTTTGGGATTAGCATACAATATTAGGTAGCCTGTGTTGGTAGTGCAATAATTAATTCTTCTAGTGTTTTAATATGGCTTGACATGTTTTACCTTTAAAAAAATGTTGTGAGCTTGATATTTGATCGTATAAACACTCTAACTGCAGAGCTGACCAACAGTAACTTAGGTTTAAATGATGCAATATTAAGTCCATCATTTTTCTTAATTATGAAATGACCATAATATATTTTATTATTTTGTAGTGTAGCTGAAGATACATTATACACTAGTGATAAGATAGGTGGAAATTGGGCTGCAAATAAAACCAATAAAAACTTGGTTACAAATTAAAATACAGATTCAAAATATCTGTAAATAATTTAACTAAGGTGACCACCTTTTGCCACTCTTTGAAAAACATGTTTGGCACTAGGGAGCATGGATCAGCTTATCTTCCACTCGCTTCTCCCGTCTCCCCCCCCCACCTCATCCCAATTTAAAACCTAGAGCAGGCTAGCCATTCTGAGCATCTGATGACCTGTGCTACTGTATAGCTTATGCCTTTGAATAAAATTTGTTAGTATGAAAAGGTGCTATCAGATTCATAGTTTTACTAACAAAGGCTGACATATCTTTCCTCCTATAATGGAGACCCGTAACTACAGATTTGCTTGGAATAAAATCAGTCTTAAATTACAGCATATTGTGACATCTACCTTAGTAAGAAAGATTTCATGGTAACTTTTGCTACAGTGATTTTTTCATTATATGAAAATAAAATGAATTGGAACAAAGTTGCCGCTGTAGGAAAAGGATCCTTTTGCTGGCATAAATTGAAGCAGTGGCTCTATGAAAAAGTTTGCATTGAAGGGGGTGTAATTGTATTCATCTTCTGATTTTAATATATAGTGCAGTCTCCTCTACTTATTTACCCTGAATAAATTGTCCCTGTTAATAGGCTAAAAGACTAGAAATGGATTGCTGAAAGAGCTGTTTCAGCACGTTCAAATAGTTGATTTGTTCTTTATTAATATGTGAAGATTTAGCCATTATTGAATTTCAAAGCTATGGAAGTTTGTGGTCTGAGTTGGAATTAATGTCAATATGGACATCTCCTATTGAACGATGCCCAGTTGATATTACCTGATTTATTTATGTAATTCATACCTGGTATTTTTACTGTAAAAATCCCAAAGCAAGGATACAGTTTATTAAAAAAGACACAAACATACACACACACACACATCAATTATAAACAAAATATAATTGAGTCAAAATCTCGTTTCATAAAGAGGCTCCAAGGGCACTCTTTCAAGGAATGTACAGTCCTGTCTGAAATGACAAGAGAACATCATGTTCCCATTGTCATTATACTTTCAGAATTTAGCCTCGGCCCTTTGATCTTCCTCCAACCTGCTGCCGTGTCCAGAAACTGGTCAAGATCATGAATTCATTTCTCTTGATTCAGATGGTACCTAAAAAGCTGGGTAGTATGTTATAAACAATGGAATACTTTGGAGGTCCATAACTGTTAGGAAGCCAACATATAGTCACCTAATGCTAAGCTGGGAATAAAGTGGTATCACTGTTGTAATGCTACACTTACAACCTACAAGGAAAGTTTTGGAGATCACATTTAAAGGGGAAACGAAGAAATAAAAAGAGAACAAAGGCACATTCGTCCCCTGGGCAACATATTGGTTTGGTCGCATAATCAGGCCTGAATGAGCTCAGTTATTCCTTTCTTTCAGGACTATCTTCAGTTTTACCTACTCTTCAAAGGGGAGATTAACCAACCGAACATTAAGCTATTAAGGACCAAAAGATCCAAATTGGATTTTTTGAGCAGGGGACATACGAATTCTGTACGGAATCTTGCCCATGACTCCCTTGCACAGATGCATTTACCATTTGGTAGTCCCGTCCAGTTATTTCATTTCACTTTTAGAATTTGTACATTGCCTTCAACAACCTGTTAATGTGCTCCAGCTAGACCAATCAGACAAAGAGAACAGGAGTTGAAAGAAGATGGACAGCTACTAGTATCTTGCCCATGTCCTCCTCTTTCAAGTAATTAATGCTTCAGATAGTTATTTCTTTTTAAAATACTCTGTTGTTCTGGCGGTTAAACTTATTATTTTCACTAAATGCAATGTTTCTGAACCTGGCAACCATTTGGATATCTTTGAACATAAGTAGGTATCATGTGCTGAATCCCTGCTGGTTTGAGATCTGAGAGATAGTCACTCTTGCTACCACAAATCTTAAAAAGTGGAAAAATACTAGGAATTGAACATGAGGCCTCATATATGTCAATCTAATGTTTTATTAAGGTAAATTGGTTGAGTCTAACTGTAATTACTTGCTGGCAGATTTTTGAGACAGGTGTAATTCGGCTGGACATTTATGGCATGTCCCAAAAGGTCACATCATCCTTATTTTTCCATGCTATTATGTTCTTATTATATTTGAGTTCTATAGTTTAATCCATGTTTTTTTTTATGTTTTTGTTTCAGTTAATCTCACACATAGATTACAATGCCATGAGTGGACTCTGTATATTCATATGTATGTTAATTGTTGTTTTCCCACCTTGTGAATCCTTCTGCCATCCCACTGTGCAAAGGAAGCAGCACGAGAAACTCATCACCTGCCTTTTTTCAAGAATGGATGGTGACCATGCAGGAAATTAGCATGATTAAGAAAAAGAATGATTTACTTTGCCTTTGCAGATTCAAGGTGGAAATTCTTCACACGTTTAGTTCTGAAATGTCGGGAAGGTAATTGCAGTGCAACGTGTTTGTTTTAAACTCTTCGAGTCACCATCTCTCTATCAAATGGCCCTAAATATTTTGAGTCAGTTTTTAAGATGCAATATAGGTGGAGAGGTAGCAGTGTAAAAGTTACCATTGGTAACCTGTTTTAATTTTTGCAATTTTTTTCTGAGGGAGAGATAACCAGAATGTTACTTCTGGTCAAAACCTGTTTTGAGGCAACATTCTTAACTTTATATTGAAATAAGAAATATAGGAGGAAAGCTTTGCATTTCTGTTGGTGACTGAAATATTATTCAAGACAAGTTTCAAGAGGATGTAAGGTTGTTGTAGGATCTGGCAGAGACATATAATTCCTTTAATTAATTCTCTCCTCAAATTTTAAAATTGAAAATGGCTCCATCGTTAGTGGTAGAACATAGAAAATCATACTTTACTTTTTTTGTAAAAAAAAAATATCAACATTAATCTCTACCTTTTAAAGTTGTTCTTTTCCCTCAGGTACACCTGTGGTTTTCAGCCAAGGGTGATTTGGCTATTTTAAAATAGTTCATAAGTATTGCAAATCTCAAGTACCGCAAGTACTATAATTTGTTGTATATGATAGACGTCAGGCAAAAAAATGGAGATAGCATTGATAGCAAGGGTTCTGAAAAAAATTAGGCCAATTATGATTAGACCAATTAAAACATTTAGCTGTTGTTCAAATCATATTTTGTGCTGATTTAAATTGTTACTTATATACTGTACAGTCTATCTTGTCTCTTGTTATATCCTTTGGGGAAATGTACAACTGAATTGTGAGTCTGAAAAGGCTGGCTTAGTACATGACAGGCAGTCCTAGGATCCAGCTGGTCTGTTTATTGCCTATGGAGATCCAAATTGACACTGGATTGAAATGGACCTTGACAAATGGCAAGATTTCCGATTATACAGTGTCTCCTAATGGAAAAATCAATTACAAAACATTCCTATTACATAAATAAAGCTGCCAGAAAATTGAACCAAGCTTAAGTGAAGTTTATTGAAGCTTCACCTTACTGCCATTAAAAGATTCAAATTTCCTTTGCCAGAAATTTGGTAAGAAAACCAAATGCACAACAGCTGTTAGTGCCAGTTTGTGCACTGTGTAGAACTGGATGGACACATGTTTTCTCTCCCTTGCCTTAGTGTTGTCTGAGCAGCTGTTCACAGAACATTTTGCTTGGGAAGTGTTTTAATTGTCTTTCCATTTAAATTTTTGGCGGTGCTAAAGCATTACTTGCATTTTTTTTTTGCTAAAACCTTTCCAAAAGTAGAATTTAACTATACAGTTATCCTGAGGTTCTTTGTTTTGCACATTTTCTTGCAGAAGCTTCTTGCCTGGATGTTGAAATACTGTTTAGTCTTTTGTCATTTAATCTTCAGCCAATGTCTGAATATATTGAAAATCGTGTTACAGTATTACTTGATATTTTTAAGAGAGGGAAAAAAACCTCATTAAAAAAAAACTGTAAGGGTACTTCTTAACCGCAAGCCTCTTCAAATTATACTGTTTCAGGCTTGCGTTTTAATCTTTTTTTTTCTTTTTTAAAGGCTGTGCCTTTATTAAGATAAAATATATTTTCTAAAATGCAACTGGATAATTACTGAAGGTGAATTGCAGTGCTGAGTAGATCTATGGTATTGTTTATGTAGATAGTAGCAGTTCTGGTACATGATTGGTTAAAGGCGTAAAACAAAATTTCTTTGGGGGGCAAAATTACGAGCCTGAAAATTAATGCATGCTAAGGAGACTGCAGGGCGGGCGGTAGAATAGAGTTCTATCAAATATGCAAAATGATGGCAGCTTAAGAGTTTTTCTAACAATTGTGAAAGCCAATAAGATCTGTTCTATGCAGAACTTTTTATTTTTTTTGTCCAGTTGGTTTTCTGGACCTCACTTTGATGCTGTCCTGTTCTGGAAACTAATTAAGAAGGTGGAAATAATAATAAATATAAAATATATAGAAGGCATAGCGAAATGACAATATATGTCTGATGAAGACATTCAGAATGTATGTAACATTATGTTAATTATTATAATATTAGTGTTATGTGAGTGCATATTTTATGTTGTGCTGCCTGTTATGTTATTTTCATTGAAATATGGCCCTCCATTTTGCTACTGTCTTTGTTAAGCTATTTGTAATAGTCGCCCCAGTGGAAACTAATATCCTTTTCTTGGTTGAGGTCTGATTTGGTACTTTGTATTTCTTTATGGGACCAAATTGCATTTAGTAGTTCTATTCATTGTTATTTAATAAGTTTCTAGCTATTATAATGTGATGCTAACCTTAAATTAAATCTTAAACTAAGCTTGAAAATTTACCTCTGTTGTGTGAAGTAAGAAAAACAGGAAAACATAACAATCAATTTCCTACATTATTTTCTATAATGTTTTGACTAGTGGAGAGCTGCATCTTCCACTGACTTTAATTACCCCATATTTTCCTGTTTTTCAAAATTTGTGTAATTTAAGTAATGGTTCGGTATATGATCTATGTTTTCAGGAGCAAAAACTTTCACTTGGACAATCATACTGAATGATATTTTAAAGTGTCAAGAGGAGAACCCATCAACTTCTTTTAATGAAGTGTTATGTATTGTTCTTACATTATGGTTTTAGTAGTTTTTTAACCACTTTTTCAGCTTTCTTTGTACTTCTTTTTATTAAATATTACATTTCATTTTAAGTTCTGTGCTTTTGTTTTTACACATTTCATTCAATTCTGACTTGTTCTTGCAACATATTATATAAATATAATATTTGCACCCTTAAAGCTGATGTGCCTGGGGTAAAACCATATTTTCATTGATGCCAGCAGTCCTAAGCAATTTTTTAATGGTAGAATTAGGGCTTGTTTGCATTTAAAAAAGAGATGATTTCATAATCAGGTTTCGATTATTAGAGAAGAACACATTGTTAGCCTCAAAGACTTTAGGTAGGAACCTAAGGAAATACTACTCTGGTGGAATTGCGTTAGTTGCAAGGAGATTCTGAGCTGAAGGATGCTCAGGTTGTGGAAATAAGACACACAGATAATGGGGCAGATAGATTTCAATTCTCAAAATCCTGAAAATACATTTTTAAGACAGGTAAGATAACAGAAGCAATATGCGTTCATAAAAATGTAGGATTGCATTCAGAACAGTTTGAATTATTGGGTTATTTTTTAAAAGAATAATAGTATCCATAGGTAAGGTCAGCTATAATTATAGTTCTTATGAAAATGAGTTGGTAATAATGCTTTTTGGTACTACAGGCCCCATTCATTGTCCATGTCCCCTTCTTTAGCCCTCAGAACAGATATGGGAGACATGGAGGGTGGTGAACATAAGATCAATTATCCTGATGTTGTATGAAATGATATATAGATAGAACCATTTAGTATTTAGTTATTTTATAATACTGGCACTATGGTAGCAGAAGTGTACTTAACTTATAAGGAAGTGGAATAATGAATAAAATAGCAATTCCTAATCCATCTCATAGACGCAGGGTGACTTTTAGGACTCAACAGTCCTACTGCTACAGTGCTCATATCTAATTTTGTTTTGCTGAATTAGTCTGTCTTAAGCAAGACATAAGTTGTAATGCATTAGGTAGCTATATTATTAGATGGATATAAAAGTATTGGTGATGTGATAAAATGCTAATTAGCAAGGATAAGGCATCACAGAAAGAGTGCAAGTTGCGTTTTTTAAATCGAGATGCAACTATATGAGATTAGTTCTAGTCCAACGTTGTAGGTAAATGTCATTTTAGAGTGAAAAATTCCACACCTCTTGCTGGTTGTCTTTTTCTTAAATTGGCAGCTGTTGAATATGAGCTCTGTTTTATGAGAGTACCAAGGAAAGAGAACACATGTAACTCAAGATTGAACTTTGGTGTCTCTCTGAGTTTGGTTGTTTGCATGCAGACCTTTCATTACTCAACTAGGTAACATCATCAGTGCGTAGGTACTTATCCACGACTTTTAAGATTTGTGTCATTGTAAAGAGATCATTGAAAGTAATGACCCTTACAGAAGTAGTTAAAGCAAACATTGCCTATAAAGCAGCTGGCTTTCCGTACTGGACTTTTAAAAACTACATTTGGAGTCAAGAGGAACCATTTGATTTCTACGGGCCTGTTCTTGTGTCATATTCTAAGTAGTAAAAAGAACTTCAAGATGGTTCTTTCAATAAGCTTCTCATGTTGAAATCTATGTTTTGTGGTCAGAATCAAGTAAAAGTGGTGTTCGCTCAATTAAGGGCTAGTTAAGGTGCCTTTGCCCACTAATATATACTGAAATGGGAACCTCTATCACTATGCATTATCTATCATATATAATAGGTCTTATTGGAGTTTGTGTGATTCCTGGAGGTACAGAACCTCTGTTAACACAATCCACTACCCATCCCAAAGCTATTCTCAATTCTGCATGGCAATGATGATCTACAAACATTACAGTCTATTGACTCTCTGATCTCTTTTTATTTCATTCCTGGAATTATTGAGAGCAAGCCACTGAACCTTTTTCTCCATCCGGAGAAAATCACAATGCTGACATTTGAACAAGTGGCAGCGGTGTTCTTTACAGAGTGTGTTTTCTTGCAATATGTTTGATGTAATTAAGTGAGCCTGAAATCTAAATATTGTTTCTTGTTCTTTCTGTAGCTTCTTTAGTCTTCCCAGTTCGTGCTCCATTACATCAGGAAGATATGTAAATTAGAAGATTTATTAAGGCCAAAACATCTCATGCAGAAGAGTTTTAATTGGTGCTTCTACTTTTTTTAATGCTTGAAATATATTCACAGAAGAGATTCTAAAGCAAGGATTGGTTTGGACGGCACTGCCTGATCAGCTTCCTTGATTAAGTAGAAACTGATCATTCACCTATAAATGTTTAATTCAGACTAAATGCATGGCATGTACTAAAATAAAAAAAAGAATACTAATCTTCCTATGCGGAGAAAGAAAGCCCAACAAAGTATCCTAATGACAGATTGAACACACTGAGAAGATATTCAGAATGAATTTGATGTTTCAGCTATTGTTTTACTTATTTTATGTGTTTAGTTGGATCCATTAAAATGGCTCTAGCTATAATGGATCAATTTTTAAAAAAATGTAATTTAGAAGCCCTACATGAGAAAAGTCCTCACCTTAAAAAAATATGTCACAGTGTGTTTCAAACTGGGGCATCAAAGATCATTTAAAATTATCTCTAACCTCGCTAAGAAATTCTAGAATCTCTCAGCACTAACTTTGCGAAAATTCCCCCTTGTGCCTGTATAATGAGATATTTTGTATGGAAGGAAAATAACTCATTAAATTTCTGTGCCCAACTTGATAGAGGAACACTCCCATTCTTGTTTCTTTAGACCATTTTTGTCTTCTCCCTTTCTGTATGTGCATCTGTTTTTTATTCAAAGCCACAATGCCCCCAAAGCCTTTTCTGTCTCCAAATAATAAATTAAAATCTTTTTATGAACCATTTTTAAAGGACAACTAAATGGGAGAGATGGAGAAATCCCATGGTTAATAGGTTTGTTGTTAAGATCTTGAAATAAGACAAGAAAACCATCTACAGAACTCTTCCTTTAGCAAAATGGATAGTGTGTATGCATAGCCCAAATGCAGAGATCCTAAAGCCAGATACATCCTGGTTAAGCTACAAAATAAATTTACATTTGGTCCTTTAGTTTGCCAGCCCATTGAAAACTGTTGGCATGAGACAGAAACCTGAAGTGGAGTGTAGAAGGACTCTTAAGACATTTTTTGGGAGAAGAGTTCTGTAAATTAGGCCAGCATATCCAAATTGTCCTATAGTATTTGAATAAAATGCAACAATTGCTATGAATTTAGTGCCCTACGTTGTTTTAAAGTAGACAGCAATGCCTGTAGGGAGCTCTTTCAGGAAAAGGACCTGACCCTCGGGACGAGCAGGAATAATCTGAATCAGCAGAACTCTGCTGCCATATTTGGAAGGAAGCAAAATGCCCATGAACACTGTTATCTCAAGAGGCTACATCAGATCATTAAGAGAGACCGAAATCATTAAATGCAAAAACTGAAGATATCTTATTGCAGCAATGGCAGTCACTGGTTGTTCTGGTAAAATTTGCTAAAAATAAACAATGTCCATTATCTCCCCTCTCCGCTCCCCAATTTTCTGATTACGTGCGGAAGTATCTGTTCTAAAGAGAGAATGGCATTCATCATCTTTGGTCACAAGAACCATCTCTTCACAAAACCCAGCTAAGAAATGCTTCACTTTTTTGAAGTTTCTAGCCTCCCCAAGACATCTAAAAATTTGGAGGGCTAAGACTGTGAAACATCTAGGAGACTGTTTTCATGTCATCTTGGAATTTATGAACATCCAGCTACCATTGTTTTCTATTTTTCACATTTGTGGCAAGATAGGAGGACACAAACAGTTGCCCCAGAAGGTTTTACAAACAAAAAGAAACACCTGAGTTCCAATTGAAGGCAAAGGAAATTCTGCTTTTGGCATAGGCATGATGTACAGCCTGCTAAAATGTTCTTCAATTGAGGCCCCTTTTGGGAGCTGTTGGATTAGGTCTTGAAATGGCAGAAATAGTTTCAGAAATGACACTTGAATTCAGTTAAAGTAATCCTGCAACACAACTCACATTTGGGGGACCAGTTCCCAAGGAACAGATGTGCCCCACCCTCCCACTATAACTTTTTAAAAATTCCTCATCACTCTGAACTCTTGATTCCTGGAATAAAGCATTTTGTATTCATTTCTTCATTTATGGAAAACAAACGCTGCTACATAATATCCAAAATACGTTGGATATTTGTAGAATTATATTCTGCCAGAATAGAAGTGTTTAATACCAAGTGTTCAAGCTTAGCCAAATACAGATTTTCTCATGTGTTAGTCTGACATTAAATAATGTCCTCATGAGATCCACTGAAAACTCTTGCATCGAGGAACGTACGTGACTGGGTGATATTAATTTCCCCATAGAATACACTGCCCTGATAGTTACAATTAAAAATCAAAATAGAAGTGTTTTCATGGCAATTTGTTTGCTTCTTTTCACATTCTTTTCCCAATCCTTGAATTGTCTGATTTCCCACATGCTGCAGAAGTACACAGAATATGCTTCATTCTATACGAAAGTGTGCATGGTGTAGGTATAGTTTGGAAACTAAAGGAAGTTTCAGAAATTTGGTTGCTGAGATCATGGCCCATTGAATGCACACCTGTTCAGAGGTTAAGATCTGTTGAGTTCAAGGCACATTTCAGATAAGTATCTATACAACTATGTCTTCAATGCACTAGCTTGTTTTCTACTTGCAAAAGTCACAAGAACTATGCCTTACTTCCAAGAGAAGAAGCAAAATCAAGAAAGGCAAATTAGACCTAAAGTTTTAAATTAGATTTTATTGAAAAAAAACAAACAAACCCATTTTTTTTAAAAAGAGAAACTCCCAGGTAGGTGATACTAAAAATATAAAAAGTCACAATTTACAATGATGCATTTGGTCCTATAATTTGAAAGGAACGTCAAGACATTTTCCAAGCTGACCCTTAGGAGACATCAAAGCATATGAAAAAATACCAGATTTTACATTTTAATACATTGCATAACTTAACTCCTATGTCCCTTATTGTAACAACAGTGTTTACATGTAAGTAGTCCTTGACTAAGGACCATAATTAAGCCTGGAATTACAGCCGTAAGTTGTGCTGGTTGTTAAGTGGGTCATCACGTGACTGATATTGCAAGATTTTCTTTCTGGTGGTTAAGTGAATCACTATGGTTGTTAAGGGAACCGTTGCCCACAATGGGCATTTTTGCTGGAAACCACAAATAAACACTAAGTTTCTGGCAAAAAAATGTAAGGTGCTGTCATGTAACCATGGGACATTGCAAACGACGGTAAATGTGGGCCAGCCATCAAGTGCCCAAAATGTGGTCACATGACTGAGTGGGGGGGGACAGTCATCCCAGTCAGTTTTTTTGGTCCATCGTAACTTTGGTTGCTAAGCGACCAATCATAAATCTAGGATTGCCTGCACCATGAAGCAGTCAAGGCACTATTTCGAGTTCTTGAGCACACACAAAACATAACGTTTGGAGAAAGATACAGCATTCAAATTGCTGCTGCTCTGATATATTCCAAAACAATACCTTTTGCTATGCTTATTTCATTCACATGAGTGAACGATTTGAAAATGATCAGTCGAAAGATGCATGGAAGGGAGCTCACTTTCTAAATTTATGATATAATGAAACTAATAATGAACACTTGCCTACATTAGTATTTGTAGTTCTATAGTCCAATATCCACTTGGAAACAGGTAAGGAATGAGAACTGTAGTTTTTTTTTGTGGTTACCTGGTTTCACAAGATTCATATGAAAAGTCCATTACATCACAGTAGCATCGGATAGAAAAAAGATTGTCGGAAGAGAGAAACCAACTGTTGATCCTTTTAGCCCTGACTAATTTTGCAAGTCAGCAGTTTATTTATTCATTTGCTGGATTTAGAAGGCCACCCAACTCCATAAGACTCTGGGCAATATACAGCATTGAGAGATAATTTTGGGGGGGGGGGGAACCCGGCAAATTCAAAACAGTATGCCACTATCGCTGAAAGCTCACGCTAGTTTTTCCTCGCTGCCTAATGTGTGCAAACCTGATGAGCTTCAAAAATATTCACTCATTCACTCAGTTTATATGGCTGTCCATCTCCAGGTCATGACTCTGGGTGGCTGATAACAGTTTTTGAAAAAAGGAACATCAAAAATTGTTTAATAGTGATATGGGTGGCATATTAATTTAATAAATAAAAGGAATGAATGAATTAAAAACAAGAAATGGCAGCGTGCACATAAACCACAGTTGGGGTAATATCAAACTCATCAAAAATGAATCAACACACCCCAACCGTTGTATTCACTCAGCCACACATCCTGCCTCCCAGGCCTGGTGACGGAACCCTATTTTTACAGCCCAGAAAAGGAGCCTAATCTTACAGCCTAAATCTTTGGGGAGGAGTGATGATATTCCTAAGGGTGGGCACAATGACCAAAAGGTGCTCTTCCTGGGCCCCACCAAATGGCACTCCCTAATAAGAGATGGGACCCAGAGCCTGCCTGTTCTGCCAGACTTGATGGGACAGTGGACATAAGCAGGGAGAGGTGGTTCCTCCTGACCCAATGCCACGAAGGGCTTTCTAGGTAAACGAGCAGCACCGTGGACTGAACGTGAAAGAATATTGGCAGCCTGTGCAGCTTGCCAAGCAGAAGCGCAGCATGCATTGATCAAGAAGTGATCGTAACTGCCTGCGCCACTGCATTCTGCACCAGCTGTAGCTGCGGGATGCTCTTCCGGGGCAGTCGCATGTAAAGTACATTGCAAGATTGGGAATGCAGTCGTCCACCAAGAGACGAGGGATTGTGAATGGAGCCTCACAGTCCCAAAACGAGTGCAACTGGTACACAGGATGGAGCTTGGGACACCCTTCCCAAATTGTTTGCATCTCCTGGGGAGACTCGAGCCAGAGTTTTAGAACTTCAGATCTGCAGCCTTCGCCTCAGGCTAGAAAACTCCTGTGCCGAAATTCAACAAATGATCGGAGAGCTAAGCTAGTTTCTGAATACAGATAGTCCTTGATTTACAACAGTTCATTTAGTGGCCGTTCAAACAGCACTGAAAAGTGACTAGGGACCGTTTTTCAGAGTTACGGCTTTTGCAGCATCCCATGATCATGTGATCAAAATTCAGATGTTTGGCAACTGGTTCATAGTTACAACGACTGCAGTGTCTCGGGGTCACGGGCTCCCCTTTCGAAACCTTCTGAACAAGCAAAATCAACGGGAAAGCCACTTTCGCTTAAAAATCGGATTACCAACTTATCAACTGCAGCGATTCACTTAACAGTTGAGGTAAGAAAGGTCATAAAATGGGACAAACTCACTTAACAAATACCTCACAACAGAAATTTTGGGCTCAACTGTGGTGATAAGTCGAGGACTATCTGTATTAAACATCTTAAGCTGTCCTAAGAAGTTAAGCAAGTCCCTATTCCTCCCCGATCAATATTTTTAAGCATGGGACATCTGAGGTTCTGCCTTGCAGTCGCTCATAGTCCAAATATGTTCTTTTTAGATTACATTTTGATCTAATCAAAACAAATTGGCCAACAAATTTTTAAAGAAAAGGAAAGTTGAAAGCTAAGTATAGGCAATGCTTTAGATTAATAGATAGTCCTCACTAATAAAATATTAGAAATAGCTTTGGCTTTGTCTAGTATTTGGTCCCTTTTTTGGTCTATGTGAACCTCTAGTCCAGGGATGTCAAACTCAAGGCCCGGGGGCTGGATCTGGCCTGTGGGGTACTTAGATCTGGTCCACAGGGCCGCCCTGGAAACTGAAGGACAGGCTCGTGGTGCTTCTGCCAGCGAAAACGGGCTCCCAAGCTCTGTTTTTGGCTACCGCTGCCTCCTGCAACCCTCTGCTAGTGAAAATGGAGCTCCGTTTTCACCAGCAGAGGGTTGCAGGTTGTTGTGGCAGCCAAAAAGTGAGCTCAGGAGCCCGTTTTCGCTGGCAGAAGCACCACGGACCACCACAGGCGCCCCCAACAGAGCTGACCACGCCAACCCTGCCCCCCTGAGGTCAAACACAACCCTGATGCGCCCCTCAATGAAATGGAGTTTGACACCCCTGCTCTAATCAATATGAAGTGCAGGTTGTAATGGTGGGCAAGCATTGATACTTTCCTCTGGCTCCTGAATATCATCATTTCCCATCTCACTGTTCGGTCCAGGTTCTGAGGTCCCATCTTCATTGTACAAGTACTTGAATCCATCATAGAATTCATCACTCTCCAAGTCATCCACATAAGCCTTGCCTCTGAGGAGTGAGTTTTGCATGTTAAACTGCATTTCTTTCTTCTCCGTGGAATAATAGCAGGGTAATCTTTCAGCCAGGTGAGTTCGGATGTTTTGATTTGCAGGGTTGAAAATGTAGACAGCATTGGGTAGCTGGATTCCCAAGATCTGCTGATCCACCAGTTCTTTGCAGTGGATGAATTTGGCACTATCAATCTGCCACGTAATACAAATATAATGTGATAAAACCATTTTCTTCTCATTAACTTAATTTTTAGCTGCTATCAGTAATTTATTCTTAAAAGTCTCTCATTTAATTCCAGTAATTCTAGCAAATTTGCTCTATAAAACCAGTCGAGTCTATCCTTGGACTTACCACCAACAAATGGAAAATCTGGATATGCTTTGGCCGAGTTCACACTTAACATGAAACGTTTATGACTTTTCAAGTTAGAATTTTTTAAAATGATGTAAATTTACTTATAAACCACAATTAGGGTGACTGCTCTGCTTTGAAACTGCTTCTCCCTCAAGATAAATGATATGAAATGAGTTATGAACCAATAGAAGTATGACACAGCAAATGTGGCTTATTTTTTTAGCCACAGACTCCTATCTTTGCATAGCGTGGCAAGAAATGCTGCATCTATCTTTTGTTTTCAAATCATTGTGCAAATGCACCATGATGGAACAAGGCAGACAAGAAAGCAAAGCCTTATCCATTATCCTTAAGCATCTGAGCTGCAATGTAGCTGCACAACAATGGGAAAATCACAGGTTCCCAATTTAATGCACTTTAATGCATCAATGAACCCCTAAAATTCTGGGAGTTATAAGAGGTAGATTATATTTTTTTTCAGTACTCAATGGTACCTTGGTATTAAGCAAGGGGGCACGAGGGCTTAGCAATTAAGGACACTGAGCTTGTCAGCTGGAAAGCTGACAGCCCAGGTTCGAGAGTCGAGTGCCGCACAAGGTGAGTTCCCGTTCCTACCCGAGCCCTTGCCCACCTATCAGTTCGAAAGCATGCAAATGCAAGTAGATAAATAGGTGCCACTTTGCTGGGAACATTCTGTGTGCCTTTGGCATACAGTCATGCTGGCCACATGACCACAGAAAATATCTTTGGACAAGGCTGGCTTCCTTGGCCAAGAAACAAAAATGAGCATTGTGCTCTAGAGTTGGACACAACTGGACAGGGAAACCTTTACCATATTTAGCGAGTACTAAACCACTCAGGAGGACAGGGAAGTGGGAGCATAATAGAAGGGTTTCATTTCTATCTTTAAGAAGTCTGCGTAATGCACACAGCAAAGTGAAGTTCTGTATTAAACTATAAGGTTTCATAGCGGTGATTTTCATGGCTAATGCTATGAATTATGTCATTGGCTAATATCCAAACTGGCCACCCTTAAATTTCCTAAGACCCTGGGCACCATTATTGTTGTTATTATTACTTGTTGCAGTACGTTTGTTTTGTGGTTTTAACCCTGCGTTTGTTGTCCAAAATCACAATTGCAAGATGGGTGGCTATACAAGTTGATGTAATAAAGAAATTAAAAAATCCGACTCCTAAGCCAGCTATTACGTGGTCGTGGGAAATGTGAAGAGTTTATAAAGCTAAACTCTGCAGCAGGCTAAAGACAGTGGTGCTAACAAATTCTCAACTGCCAGATCAGAGGCAGTGCTCTGGTTCAGGTAAGAACATCTGAAACATCTGAAAATATGAACTAAGCTAAGCATGACCTCATGGTTCCATATAACTCACTAATCATTTTAATTCATCAGAACCTTAAATCCCAATAAACTAACCTGGTTTTTTGCATTGGACAGAAACAGCATCCTAACAACTACTGGCAAGCACTCCTGAAAAAATACATTGTCTAAAACGTGCAATATTTTCAAACAACTTGTCACCTTGCTTGTTTGCTTTTTGAAACGTGGTGTTGGTCTCCAATTTAAGCTGCAGGGGCCAACCTGACTCCTACCTGTGCTTTTTTTAGCAGATCGGTAATTACAGGAAACCAGTCAGGAGTCAGCTTCTCCAACTCTAAGGTGATGATCACCAAGGCCAGTGTGGAACCCTTAAACTGCAACACTTGGTGGCAGGCCATACAGTGCTGTAGCTGTTTGGTCAAGAACGCAGCATGGCGGGAAGGATTCCTCTGAGGTAGCCTAGGTAGCAATTGGGGCCACTTGGACATCACCATGGCATGGAGCTGGAGAGAAGAGAAACAATCAGTATATTATATCCTTCATATATATATATATATATATATAAACATTTATTCATATATATATATATATGAATAAATGAACTTCGTACGTTTTCCTACGTCATTGACCAGAAGCGCAAACTAATTCTTATTAATGGCAGGAACCTCTAAAATCTATTACAATGGTTGGTCGCACAGTCAGCCAGATGTTTAAACTGGGATTATTATGTTCCATTGTTATAATTTGTGTCGTATTTGCCAAATATTGAGATGTTTAAGCTTACACTGAATGTAACTAATTCTGAATTCATTGCATTGTCGCAATTGGAAATTCAGAAAGTCCACATTCTCCTTTATTTGTATAAATAAGAAAATAGTGATATTCAAGCCAGCACAAAGAAATAAATGAGAGTGATAAAAATCACTCATACGGGAATATAAAATTAACACCCTGGTTGGTTAAAATAAGGACATTTATCCAAAATTCTCCAGGGTGGGAGGGAAAAACCCTACTTGTTCATGGTAAAGGAGGAGCATTAAGACACTGTTGTATCACTTGATTTTTTTGCCTTACTATAGCACATAGTAATTTCTTAAAAGGAAGTTTTCTTTTTATAAATGTTTAGCAGTTAAGATATATGACTTAAGTGCCAGGTCAGAATGATCTATTTTAACTAAAATGAGGGTCAAGTGCATTTATGCAGGGTGAAAAAAAAAAGGCTGATCTGAGATGACCTATTTGTGAAATGTAGCAAAAATTTTGAAAGTTTTTTACGTACAGTATTAAGATTCAGATAGTTAGAAATATTTTTGCAGCGTGCAAAAGAAAAAGAAAAAAAGACCTCTAGTTGACAGTATGAGTATCTCTTTTAAACATCCATTTCAGTTGTCCTTTCAAAATGGGAATTTACATTCGTAAATCAGCTTAAGTGTTTGGAATAAGTAGAATGTTCAAATGGAAATTCAGTATCTTTGTGGTAAAAAATACACTTTGAAATACTTGCAGGTAACTGCCAATGTATAATTTATAAGGCTAACTAGAAAGGAATATATGTTTACTAATTTTTTTAAAAAAAGTCAGCTTAATCTTTTAACCATCAAAAGGTTTAACGCTTACAATGTTTAAGAAATCCATTGATGTTGCTGTGTAAAGATCCCAATGAAGTTTATCAAGTATGATTCTTTCCATTCTCAAAATCTCAGCTGGAGAACACTTGCAATCACTCTGCTGTGCCAGCTTCTTTACTGATGGTATTATCTGTTCAAAAGCAAATGGAAACATAATAAAAGAAGCTCAGTTCTTATGAAGTATTGTGTAATGGTGATGTATGTACAATTCTCTGAAAGATGAAGAACTGCTTTCTGGACTGTCCGTGTAATAAAATGAATAACATCTAAAGCAATTCTTCTGTGAAATCAAAACATCCAGGATGCTCAACTGTGTGTTACAAGATAATATTCTCATACATTTTAATAAAAATTAATTCATCCATACCAGTTCTTGATGTATGTGACTAAATCCACTGAAGTAAGCTTTGCCTCATAGTTCATAGTGTTGTGTTTTCCAAGCCACCAGTTATCTTATTTGCTTAGAAATAGACCTACTCAACACCAATAGATACAAGCTATAGAAGCACAAACAAACAAGAGACCCAGTTTGGTGTAATGAGTAAGGCACCAGGTTAGAAGCCATGAGTTTTAGTTCTGCCTTAGGCACAAAGCCAGCTGGATGGCCTTGGGCCAATCACTTTCTCTCAGTCCTAGGAAGGAGATAATGGCCAACCATTCTGAACCCCCACCCCCACCCCCAAAAGATATATAAGTCTCAGAGACTGCCTGGAAAAGTCGATTCCAATTATTTATATATGTGTGTGTGTGTGTGTGTGGCCACCAACAATCTGGTCAGGCTTGAATCCTGGGAGTGAACAGTGAGTTACTCTGCAGTACTGCGTTCTAACCACTGTGTCACCACGGCTCTACACAGCTACACTTTAAAACCCTGACAATTTGAACAGTCTACATTTCAGATTTTTTTCTCGGAAGGGTTTACTATAAACTAGCACCTCATTCAGCCAACCAGAGTCTGACAGGAGCCAGCCCCCATCACCAAAATCATGAATGAGGCATTGTAAGTCACAACCTTAAAACTGTATTGGGAAAGACAAAGAAGACTGGTGAATGAGCCATTTCATTAAAGGCCCATTTAATAATATCTTGTGCATTACTCAACAAAGTCCAAACTTTTACTTATTTCAAAAGGTGCCTACCTCATCTTCTTCATTGATTTTTGCTGCTAGAAGTAGACAAGCTATTGCAATGCAACGGAGATGTTTCGACTGTGCCTAAAACAGAGAGATAAAGAATAAAGGATTGCTCTGTGCAAGTTGCTGAAAACACACACATTGTGTATATATTACCTATACCTGTACATCAAGTAAGAAATCACCTAGAATGTATTTTATTTATTATTGAATTTACGCCACATCGTTCTGTCTTTTCCATCACTCAAAAGAGTTGACAGCAATAAAAAAGAGAGTGGGTAAGATGTAGCATGAATAATATAAATAAAACTAAGTACCTAACACAGTGGGCATTTTCAGAAGGGCTTCTCCTGCTGATCTGTGAATCCAGGCAGATTTACCATGGAGGGAACCATCTGTCAAGGAATCAGCCCCTCTACCACTCACCACTTCAAAGGGTCTTAAATTATGCCTGGTGGGCAATTGATAGTTAAAGCAGATCTTTTAATCCAGCATCACATGGTCCTTGTCCCTTGCCCTGCTAGTAACTCGGCCACCACATTTTGCTCCAGTTTCAATTCCAGGCTCTTTTCAAGGGTAAGTCTGCATAAATCATGTTGCATACTTGAGATGGATTGTAACCAAGGTTATGGATCGCTGTTTATAAACCCAGCTGGCTCAGAAAAGTTGTAGTTGTATAAACATACGTCTTACTGTAGCTGCTACCTATAAATCCAGTGACTGCTGGGCGAAAAGGAACACCTGCAATGTGCGAACTTCTGGGGGAGTCCAATCCCATTCAGGACAGACTTTCCTTTAATCCAGCTTCTTTTTCTTGTCAACAGCACTTCCATATAGACCGTAACTTCTTTTTCATGCTTTTTACAAATCGCAACGTCAACAGTGAAACAATCCTAGGTCATAGTATCATGGTGAAGGACCAGCTAGATCCAGGCTCAAGTCTGATCTCGGCCATGGAACCCCGTTGGTTGACTTTGACCCAGTCATTCTCTCAGTCCAAGCAAACTTACAGGGTTGCTTTTAGAAGGGTAAAACATGAAAGCAGATTCCCCTGAAAAAGCTGGCTTGAGTTCCTGGAGGGAAGTAGGGATATAAAATCTTAACAACTACATATAGTACAAAGGTACATACAGGATTACCTTGTAAGCCTGCAATTATTTCCACACTTGGAATAAGCCTCAATGAACTTTTTACCCAAAAGACATGCCTAGGATTGAAGATTTAATCATCTGAGATTATATGCGTGATGAGAGCTCCTTTGCACTTCTCACTATTGACAGAAACTACTAGTAGGAGAATCCAGAGATCCTTACCTTTACTGATGCCAGCAACCGGTTCAGAAAGCTGACCGCCAAGGAAAATGTTTGAAAGCAAAACTGGAAAAGTGAGCTTAATTTTCCAATCCACAAAACAGTTCTGTCATAAGATAGCGGAGAAATATCGGTGCCCTAAACAGAAAAGCTGAATTAAAACAAGCAGTATAGGTAGTCCTCAACTTATGGCCACAATTGAGCCCAACATTTATGTTGCTAAGTGAGACATTTGTCAAGAGAGTTTGCTCCATTTTACAACTTTTCCCGCCACATTTGTTCAGTGAATCAATTCAATTAGTAACATGGTTGTTATGTGAATTGGGCTTTCCCGTTCACTATTCCTTTTCAGAAGGTCGTGAAAGGGGATCACATGACTCCAGGATACTGCAACTGTCATAAATGTGAGTCAAGTCTCAAGCATCCAAATGTAAATCACGTATCCATGGGGATGCTGCAACGGTCGTAAGTATGAAAAACGGTCATAAGTCGCTTTTTTCAGTGCCATTGTTTGAATGGTTGCTAAATGAACTGTTGTAAGTCAAGGACTACCTGTACAATCATTTGGAATCTCTGAGTCCATTGATATTAACAGGGAGTACCTGATAAAAATTGGACATGCGCATTTTAAGATACTTGAGATTTTTCTCTACCTCACTGTAATCAGGATAGGATAGTACCCATCTTTGGAGGTTTAGATACAAATCCTTTCCCCGTAAAGTACAATTGCATTCATAGGTGTTGTCAAGGAAAGCAAGAGCAGAGTATGATGGTTTCATTTATTTAGCTTAAAAGATGTATATAGCTGCCCATCTTGTGTTGAGCTCTGGTGACTCCCAGTCAGCAATTAAAACAACATCAGTAAAGGCAACGTAACATAGATCGATTAAAACACTAAAAACCTGGCACCAAAGTAAAACTTCCTACGTCCTAATGAAATCCTTTCGTACGCCTCACCCTATCCCAGCACTTGGGAGGGGGGGAAGACGGACCTTAAGTGCTTTACAGAAGACGAGGAGGGTAGGAGTTGAACTTCAAGGGGATGGGAGTCCCACAGGGTAGGGGTTGACACAGAAAAGACATCCTTCCTAGATCCCATGGGATGGCAATATTAAAGGGAAGGAACTGGGACTTTGCCCCCCTGATGATCTCGTAGAACAGGTCCTTAGGGAGAGATGGCCCAGCAGATAACCTGACCCTGGTGGGTCATATAGTGCTGTAAAGTAATTACCGGCATCTTGAATTGCACCTGGTAAGTAAACTAGGAACCAGTGCAGCTCATGTAGCAGAATGTGACATAGGTAAAGCTAGAAAACTGTTCCACCACATTCTGGATCAGTTGTAGCTTCAAGGTGGTTTTCAAGGACGGGTTTTACCCAGGTTCACTCGAGAATGCAATTTATTGTAATGCAAATGATGGCAAGCATACGCAAGCTGTTGCACACCATTGTGAAGAAACATTGCATGTGTGAAAAACGTGACGACCAATCTAGGTTTGGGGGATTCCGTGGGCAATTCTAATCTCATGAGGCTCTCAAACTTCATTCAGTACAGATCACCTTTTCACATACCTTCAGTGTGAAGTTCTGGAAGACTGGTGCCTTCCAGATCTTTGCTTCTCTTGCTAGAGCATACTCCAACACCAAAGCAAGGTTCTGGCTCTCTGAAGGCCCAATGCACTTCATCGTAGTTAATTGACGGGCCTATTTTGGGCGGCAAGAACTACTATCTGGAAATTAAAAACAACTATAAGACAGCCAGTGATGATTTTACTCTTCAAATAGCATTGTATGCACAAATGAGTCGGATTGCAGACTATTATCAGTAGACAGCTTCATACCAACAAGGAGACATACTGTAGTTTTCAAGAGGACAAAACTCTATTTGCTGTACCTTACGGTGAGGTTAGGAAACCTCAGGAAGTTGATGAATGAATAGATGTAGCATCCTTCACTTTGGCTATGACGATCAAGGGTCTTGGAATTTGAATTGAACCAGCATTTGCACTTAGAGCTGAAGAAGTTTCTTGAATGAGTAGCAAAACGCCTTCAAAGAAAAATCAGAAAGTCCAGTTGTCTCTTAAAAGAGCACCTTTGGGATTTGCACTTCTACTGTATACAAACGTCATTCATGACTTGACAAGGGACCAATTTTACATAGGCAGCATGACCACTATGCTGTGGTGATAAATGCCCACAGGTATTTTGTAATGCAAGTTAAATATACAGGAATAAACCATTGTTTTATTAATGAGAAGAGTTATAAATACATATTTAATGTCAATCACAAAGAATAAACTTTTTGGTTTTGCTTTCTCTTTGGTGAGATAACAGTGCCAGATAAAATCCATTCATTTTTAACTCCATTTTTTTTTCATCTTTTCTAAGTGAAACATATCCAGGGAAAGCCAAGTGAATGCTCTGTGGTCCCCACAAAGAAGTTGCTTTATATGACTTCACACAGTAACAGTTATTTTCATGGGACAAGCTGTTCACACTCAGGAGTTTAATCATACATTGAATTACTTTCAGCACAGAAATTATTCTCCAGCTGGAAAATAGTGACAAAGAGAGAAATGTTAGAAAGCTGTACCATATAGGTTTTTCTAGATCAGTAACATATACAAAACATTTTATTCTATTGGCAGCAATTATCCAAGTGAAGATAAGAGAAGTAATATAACATTTTGCTTGCATTGCTTCAAGAATGTTAATGCATATACAGATTTTTTTTGTTTCCAGTGCTACACATATTAAAAGGAAAGAAAATATGCTGCCTATTACAAAGATTTGTTGACCAAAATCCAAAAGCCATGTTTTACAAGAGAAAGCACATTCTCCACTGGTTTAAATCACAAGTGAGCTTATCTTCCCAGAGTTATAATTCTTTTAACTACACTGCATGCTAGAAGACTTGGTATAAGGTACATTCAAGGGCTAAGAATAGAATCTAAAGAAACATCTCCAATTTTATAAGCAGCAACCACTGTAAAACTGAATACAGTAATATTAACAATGCTGCATATCTCAGACCAAACTTGAACAATATTAGGAAAAGGTTAGACCACAAGAGAAAATGTCCCTGGCAATCAAGTGTTCATTAAATCTTTATTAAACAATACCTAGACTGATGCACTGATAGTAACTCATAATGAGATTTGACTGGTTTTGTCTTTGGGTAATGTAGAGTATTGCAAAATCTCTGCCATTGTGTTTATGAACCATGGTTTGGATAGATCAATCACTGTTGATGTCTCATGGTTTAATAAATCTAACTGGTATCTCACATATCTAATAAACAGAAAATTAAAAATACACAAATAAATACATTTCAAGCCATGTCCATTAGATTTACTATTGAAGAGAAAGATTTTTACCCTCCATTATAGAGTGTTTTAACTGTTTTCTTTGATAGAGAGATCCACAGTTTCTTATATCAGATTTGTTCTTACCGTGTTTCCAAAGACATTAATGGACATGTAATGGAAATTATATATCGTACAATAATTAAAAGGAGCAAAAACACACACAGTGAAAATACAATTATTTTTCATTTAAAGGGTGCATTGCAATGTCGTACATTTCCATCTTTCTTATCTAACATCTAATAAATCCCTAAGCATAAATCTTTGTTTTCAGAGTGAAGGGACAGCAGGAAAATAGGCAAATAGCCTGGGAAAAAAGCATGTTCCTGATGAAGTACAAGGCCATTTGATTTGCACTCAGCTGCTTGTATTAAATAATACAACAGCATACCATATGCTATTAAGGCACAGCTATTAGCTATTAGTTAAGTTTCTTGTGTCACTTACTGAATACAAGATGGAAAAACGTCAGCTAATCCACGGCTTACATTGCCAGCAATAGTTAATGGCTCCCTGTGCAATATCAACAACTGATAAAGGGTAGCACATTGCCTTCATTTTGTTCTTCCACACCCTCTTCTTTTTTATAGGCAAAAAACCTGGTGCCTCTTTTTGGGAATCTCCTTATCACTTGGTTATGCAGGTAGTCTTCGACTTATGACTACAATTGAGCTCAAAATTTATGTTGTTAAGCAAGATATTTGTTAAGTGAATTTTGCCCCATTTTGCAACCTTTCTTGCCTCGGTTGTTAAGTGAATCACTGCACTTGTTAGTTAATAATCCGGTTGTTAAGGGAATCCGGCTTCCCCATTGATTTTGCTTGCCAGAGGGTCACAAAAGAGTCTTGGGATATAGCAACGGTCATAAATATGAACCACTTGCCAAGCCTCTGAATTTTGATCACATGATCATGGGGATCTTGGAAAGGTCGTAACTGTGAAAAACTATCATAAGTCACTTTTTTTCAGTGCCTTTGTAACTTTGAATGGTCACTAAATGAACTGCTGTAAGTTGAGGACTACCTGTGCCTTATATTCTAATGCCCACTATATTTCTGAAGGATCAGTTGAGTCTGTTTCTTTCAGAGAAATCCCACAAATGCCTGCAGTCCTCTACTGTGAAATATTTCTCCAAGAGGTTTGCAAATGTCTAGGTTCAAGAAGCCAACATTTATGCATGGTGTGCTATTGGCAATAAAAATAAGTCAAGTGTGAAGAGGAAAGAAATGACCCTAGACTCTAAGATTATGCAATGGATTTCAAATAGCCTTCCTTCCTTCCTTATCCAGTCTGCATGATGAATGCTGCAACCACCAGTTGAACACAGATGTATGCAGAATACACAATCAAGAATTGAGTTAGGACATTCCCACACTGCTCACTCAGGCACAAGAGAGGTGATAAATCACTAAAGTAAACAAAGGTTTTGTGCCACAAATGCCTGGGTGGCTCCATTAATCTTGACTTGCCAGCTTAGCAAGGCAGTTGGGACATACCAGGTCTCAATCCATGCGACTGTGACAGTCGCACAAGAGAGTTCAGGTACCCCCATGTTACATATCACACCAAGATCACAACTGTTTTCTTAATCTGGTATTCAACAAAGTGGCTGGGCTAGAAAATGATAAGGAGTTTGAGAATAATATTTCTAGAATGTATCAAAAAAGCCTGAGTGATACAAGGTTGAGTTAGTCATGATAGTCTTCTATCTGCTCACTCAGCATAGTCCAGGGCTGTCAAACTCCCAGCCTGCAAGCCAGATGCATCACACGCTGGCCACGCCCATGCCTGGTTTAGCGAAGGGGACAAAAGTCCCAATACGTCACATGATGCTGTCATGACGACATGAGTTAGTTCGACACCCCTGGCATAGTCAATAGCAAAAAGCTGTAAGTATGACTGTCCTAAACATGGAGGATGAGGTGCCTATCCATGTTTGCTTTTTACCAATCCATGACAATATTTTCCCAAATGTGATAAGAAAAATAACTTTTGAAGTTCCTTTCCTTTGAGTTAGGATGTGCCTTCCAGTCTGTGTTGGCCTCTGGCAACTACCTGGATTAATCCCTGCAGTTTTCTTGCCAAGGTTTTTCGAGAGAGATTTGCCATTGCTTCTTTCCTTGGACTGAGTGATTGGCCCATAGTCAAATAACTGGCTTTTTGTTTAAGGTAGGATTAGAACTCCTGGTCTCCCAGTTTTTATTCTAGTGTCTTAAGCACTACAACAAATTGGCTTTTCTTTTCCTACACTGGTCTGTTTTTCAGGATTTGTACTGGCTGATTTGAGGCTGATTCTAACATTTTTCTAACAATATTTTTTTGCCAAATGTGGTAAGAAAAAGAAGACTTTTGGAATTCCTTTCCTTTGAGAGAGGAGTGTACCTTCCAGTCAGACTTGACTCCAGGTGACATGTCCCAAGAAACGTTTGTACATGACATGTCTTCATAATGTTGCTTTTGTCTCGGGCCAAAAAGTCCAGGGCTGAAACATTTTGAAGCTGGATTTAGTGGCTAGTTTTACTCCCTCCTCTATCCCAACATAGTTTTTCACGGATGTGATCTAGTATGGATTTTGCCAAACTGGGTTCTATAGAGCCCGAGGGTGACTTCTGCAGGTCTAATGGGACAAAATAACTTGCCAGACTTAAATCTACTGCAGTGAGTTTTGTTTTGGCTTGTTCCTTTTTGGAAGGGTCCCCCCCCCTACTCTTTTGGTCAATTAGAAAACCCACTATGGATCTCCCTCAAGAGTAGCACCGATGCCAAGAAAAAATGATTGATTGGGTTCAAAGGTGTTTTTTTCCGCCACTTAGTCCCTTGCAGAAAGGCCTTTTTACCCGTTAGATCTCTAAGGTAATTTTATTCTCTGGAAGAGATTGAGGTAGAAGAAAACTTATCATGCCCTCAGGCATCTACTTCTGTCTTGTAACCCTAACTACCTTTTACAGTCCAGAGAAAAGGGTAAGGCAGGGCTTGCCAAGCTGACGTTCAGGAACCGAAATCCTCTTGATTCCAGGAATTTTATATGAATGAACAGGTTCCACTGCCTGAAAACATTGAAAATCTGTGGCTTAAAACTGGTTGATGATGTGGCCATTAACTCGGTTCCTATTTTCCCACTGTCAGAGCCAGTTTGTTGCAGTGGTTAAGGCATCAGGCTAGAAACCAGCTGGATGATCTTAGGCTGCTCACTTTCTCAGCCCTGGGAAGGAAGTAATGGCAAACATCGCTTCCTTCTGAAAAACCTTGCCAAGAAAACTGCTGGGACTTGCCAGGAATCAAGAATTACCTGAAGGTATACAATACACAAATACATGCAGAGAAAAAGTTGAGTGGTTTAGGATACTGGGGGCATGTTCGCCTTTTTAGCTGCTGACCCTGCCATACCTGGCCATTTTGGCTTAGACTATAGAATGTCTGGACACCTGGCTTCTGCACAGGTACCTGTCCATATCATTTTGATAGATCTTATCTGGAAACCTGACAAATACAGGTTTAGCACCCTGTTTCTAAAACATGATTCCAACACTCTTTGAAAGAGCTAGGCCCGTGTTTAGAAAGCAAATCCTCTCTTAAGAGAATGCCAATCAGATGCTGCACCGAACATCAATTTAATCTGGGAGAAGAAGCCAGCTTCCAACCCTCTTTCTATTAACAAGGGCATTTGTTTACTACCAGGAAGGTCAGTTTGAGGGGAATAAAAAGATGGATGTCAGATGGATGCTGCTTGTTCTGTCACAGTGAATGTATTACAGGTTCCCCACTATTTTTGCCCTCAAAAGTTTAACCTGGCTGTACGTTTTGCTGTTTTTATTACTTTGGTTGTGGGAACAGTGGTGTCTCTTTGCCATCCAGGCTCTTTCTATATGCTCCAGAGGTGCCACTGCATCGCAGCACAAGCTCAGGAGAGAGCTTCCTCCTTTTCAGCTTCATTGCACCCTCTTCCTCAATGCCTATTAGCCTGGGGCTAATTGAGAGGGAGAAAAGGCACCTAACTTCCTCGCCACCTCATTTCCATCCCCCATGACCTGCCAGTTGGTCTGTTTTTGAGCAGGAGTCCAATGGTCTTTGAGTCTGCTGTTTAAAGCACCCACCAAACTCACCCAGCCTTGCCAGATCATAATTAAAGAGAGGGATTGGTGATGGGTTTTCCCCAGGTGATGCCAGGGGAGGGGAAGTCCACTTAACTTTGCTGCATTAACACTACTTGTTGGCCAAATTGCTTTATTAACAGGTGTCGAAGAAACAGAATTTATGCAGGCTTATGCAGACTGGGGGACTGTACTAAAAGAGACTGCTGGGTCCTTTCCAAGGTTCTCTTAAACAGTAGCACTGTAATAGTTTCAATTTATTGTAATGTAACTTTTTTTGTTGTACTCAACAAAGGAAACTGCTTAAGAGTGAGGGAATTGCATACACACACACACACACACATACACAAACAAAACCAAAAACGTATCCAAAAATCTTTAGGCAAGTTAGCAAATCTAAATTTCTTAAATGTGAAGCCATTGCATAATTTATTACAGTCTTTTGCAGAGCAAATGTTAATAAATATTTTATGGCATCACAAATGTGAGAGTTGCAATTTGACTCACGTTTGGATTTTTTTTTTTCGTAATTTAGTAAACGGAAACTTATCCGCAAACTAAAATGCAAGGTACTGATTGACAGTGGCGGCTGGTTACATAATTAACCAAGTTAATTCTGGATGTACAGTACATTACATCGAAGCCTACACTAAGCAGACGGTTTGGGTTTGTTTGTACCGTAAACTAAGCTGTAACCAAAATTAACCCAACATGGCATGTTGTGCAAATGCAGCCGGCGGATCTTGATGTGTCCTGCCTAACTATGTGGTGCGAGCTGAGGTCCGACGACAACCAAACTGTTAGAGCAGGAGTGGGAGAAGACAGGAAAGCGAAGCCGTCGCCGCAAACCCAGCTACAACACCCGCAGCTCTCCGCGAGCGCGCTGGGAAGAAAAACAACAGGAAACAAAACACGTGACTCGGATCATATGAGTGGCTGGTACTTTTTTTTCTCTTTTCTTTCTTTTTTTTTTTAAAAGGAAGACGAAAAACAAACAACAAAAGTCCCGTTTGCAAAGCAGAAGGGCGCGAGAGGAATGGATCAACTCCATCAAGGAGGTGGCTTCCAGGAATGAGAGGAGCGCGCGGCAGGCGATCTGAAATCTGCCTCTCCTCGGACGGGCTCTCTTACCTAACTGGCACGACCCGAGAAGACCCTCCGTAACTTGGCTATGGTTGCTGCTCTCATCCTGGGTCGCTCCGTCTCTCGATCGGCGAAAAGGAGGAGCAGCGGCGGGGGCGTCGACTCCGGCGCTGGGGAGGGCTTGAAGTCAACAGTCCCTTCTGAAGTCCCTAAACTCTTCGCGGGGAGAGCCGATCCGCCGGCGCGTCCCCTCCTAAGCATTAGCGCCGAAGAGCGGCGGGGCAGCTCCGCTGTTGACAAGCCCCAACCTCACAAGACGGGACGGTCCTTCCGAGGGCGGGCTCAGTCCGGTTCCCTATTTGCGCAGGCCACGCCTCCTCGGAGAGACTCCGTGGGACTCTGCACGGAGCTGCCGTGTGTGTGTGTGTGTGAGTGAGAGAGAGAGAGAGAGAGAGAGAGAGAGAGAGAGAATGGGGGAAAAGGAAGAAATGGCCTTCTGTGGTCTCTCCTCTTCCAGAGCGGAAGAAGCTTCTTGGATGAGAAGCGAAACGACTTCAAAAAAAAAAAAAC
>JANHFL010006067.1:6315-16908 GCA_032468155.1 Oxyrhabdium leporinum
GCTAGCTGATAATTTACCAGTTGGATACTACAACATCTTGTTTCATCACATTGAACTACTAGTGTGCCAAAGATACTTACAAGTTTTCAGGAAGAAAGAAATTATCATGTTAGCCAACAGATGCTGGTATATGGTTATGACCTTCTATGGACAACAAATAGGATATGTTCCTGAGGTAGGCCAGCTCTTCCCATCATCAAAAACTAGTCTCCCAATCTGTATTGAGGAGGACAATTTTAAATGTCAGTCCAAGCTAATTGTTATTAGATATCTTATCTTACGCATGAAGACTTAAAGTATCTGGAACTAGAACTGATGTTAATTTCAGTTGATGTTTCTAAAACAGTCTCATTACTGCATTAATGGATGCTAACTTTTTGAACCACAAAATGTTAAAGAGAGTAGCTGTGCCAACAAGCTATGACTTGAAGGATTCAAGGATTAAATTGCAGGAAACAAAAGCAACTATAAGAAGAGATGTGATGCAAAACATTGTAAAAATGAAGTGGAAAACATTCTCAACATTTTAAAAAGAAAAAAGAAATCCAAGTGGCTTTCAAAACTGAGTATGGAGCTTACTAATGAAAGACAAAACAATTCTTGGTTCCATTTAAGATGGTGCAGGGTTTCAGATAGAAAGGCAAACAGATGCATTAGTCTATACGTGGGTGCTTAAAACAAGCATTGCTTTGTCCAGGATTATGCAGCAGATACACAAAGCATTTGTGTGATGCCAGGAAAAAAATAGTTGCTTTAAAAAGCTGCAGAGAAGTATATTGAGGCACGTTCCCAGGCTCTTTTTGCCTTCAAACCTAAGACACTCTCCAGCAGCTGGATACAAACACATTTTTTGTATTTAGACTCTAAGCAGCTCTGCTCAGGTTTAAGCCCCATTGTGCTTAGTAAGGTTATTAGCAGTTAACCTGAAAAGAATTATAGCCTGAAAGATTTTTAAAAGATTTTCTGGAAATTTTAATTGATAATCTTCAGGAAATCACTTGCAGAAGACAGCAGATATTTTCCCCAGTGTTCTTCTAATTTTTCCTATAAAAATTAGGAATGGCATGCATAAAAGTCAAATAGCCACTGTTAACCAAACTTCTGAACCCAGCCTTTTTGAAAGATAATTAGTTTCAGTTATAGCTACATCATAGTTTAAAAACAAATAATTTGATAAAAGAACAGCATTATGTCTTTTGGAGTTTTCATCTACTATATATATATACTGTGATGATGAGATATAAAAATATTCCTGGAATAAGTTGAATTATGTCATTTTCTGAAGCTATTTGATAGTTCAGACAGTGAGTGGTGCTGCTGTACATCAAATCCAAAAATAATATACAAATAACAAAAGACTAGTGTTATATGTATTCCAGAAACGAATGCCCTTTCTCCTTTGATGGTCATATTTGAAGTCAATAATGGTTCAGAAACAGCTTGTATATTAAGCAAGCAAGAGAACTTTTGAATTGCTGCATGCAAAGTACAGTGTGTGCGTGCACATGCACCCACATATGCACACAAGTGTTATTGTTTTTGAATATCTTTAAGATTTAATAATTCACTAGTGCCTCTCTTATATTCAAAATTTCTCATATTAAATCATAATGGAACCTCAAATTTAAAATCAGCTGATAATTGAAACAGCCAAGCTCTAGCAATCTTATTGCTGTATGATATTTAAGACATTTTGGTAATTTTTACTGGGCAGCAAAGTCACTGAAATGAATAAAAAAATGTTGATCAAAAACTATTTTAGTGGTTCTGACATCTCATTTCTTCTTCTTTCCTCTCTCACATCTTCCCTTTTCTCAGGATATGGAAAGCTTCCAAAGACAATAAGGAAGTCATCAATTACCAAATCTGCCTATCCAGAATTCTGACGGAATAATGCTATAGCATCAACGTAATATCAGTTTAAGTGGATTAAAAACAGGAAATGTGAACTCCAATTATTTGGCTTTTCAAACATTTTTTAAAGTTTAAACATACATGGCCCAGCTGAAAAGAGACTGCTCTTGGCATGCCTCTGTAAACCATAATCTACTACCATCTCAATCTACTGTTTTATTTCTCTGTAGGTGAAACTTTCGTATCTTTTAATCCTGTTGCTCAAACTGGCCAACAAATGAAAATCACTTATAAGCAAAAGGAAGAGTTGCACCTCATTTCATTGTCGTAGAGAGATTTCCAGCAGAGGCTAGTGTTGCCAAGAAAATTCTTTCTTATTAGTTCATGAATAATGTTTCTGTCACTCTCTTGCTTTTAAGCATTTATTATCACTAGGCATTTTTATTTTTTCTTGTTCAGATTTGACTTCTGCTTCTTTTCCTGTACATCTGGGTCACTTCTATCCTTCTGCTAAGTAAGTTGTACATGCAGTTTTGATACCTGTTCTAAACTAAGTTTAATTTCTTTTGTGTCTATCCCCTCTTTGAAGCAGTATATAAGTCTAACTGCTATTGCTATTTCTTCATAATTGCATGGATATACACTATCTGTATGTATTTATGTGCATAATTTTGTAATGTATAGTCTTACTCAGATGACTGGCTTCATAGTACTTGAAAGAAAATTAAAATGTCCCTCTTAGGAAGAGGCAAGGAATTAAGCGTAAAATATTTCTTAGGCATTGTTAGCTGTGTTGCTGGAATGAACAGAATAAAATAGGACAAATACTTTATTGTCAAGTATAAAGAAATAGCCAGAGTTGATTGTTTGGATGCTTACTTACTCAGGAATAAATTAAAGTCAGAGGAAATTGGTTAGTGAAGAGAAAAATCTTAATTGTTTTTCATTTTATAGTTTAGTATAATGCTTTGTTTGTTTATAGAATTATATTTTTATTATGCACTTTTTGAAACTATAACAAGTCTGTTTGGAAGTGGCAGGAGGAGAGAAGGATTAACTCATAAAAATTTAATTCCCGGTGAATTTCATTCCCAGAATAACGCAAAGTGCCTGATCTTTTTCTACATAAAGACTATATGTATCTAAATTTATGCTAGCTACTATAGGACTATGCAGTGATTCAGAATCAGTTCAATTACAGTAGCCATGTTGTTTCTCAGGCCATACAACAGATGAAATAACTTCATTGGCCCAGCACAGTTTTCCCAACAAGTTGTCAAAGTAAAAACTGAAATGAAAAACCATACTCATAAAATGTATCTGTTGTTGGATTAGAAGTTAAATCTGTTATGTAAGAAGAAATGGGCTATTTTTTTTCCAAGTGGATGTTTGGGACTGATTAGCTGTTACTGGTATACCAAAAGTTTATATACTTTCATTATACAAAAATATGTAGATTAGGATCATTTTCCTGAAGAAGTATATTTTTTGAGTCATTTGTTTAACTGGGTTTTGTTTATCTGTTTTAAGTCTGTGCAGTGAAGAGAACATATTTTAGGTTATATTTATACAGAAAATTTGAAAATTCAAATTGGTTTTATTTTTTTTAAACACCACAATATACACAATAATTTCAAGGTGTCATTACTTATTATCAGCTGAATGAGATACATTTAGGAGTGGAAACTTGTAAGGAGAGACTATTCACAAACAGTTCTGTGAAATTGGTAGAGTAGGTGGATGAGGAAGGACAAAGGAAAATTAACATTACACAAAGTCCACATTTTTGTGTATGCGTTACAATACCACAAACACATATATTAGGATAAAGGGCAAAACTTGCATTGCAACAGTATGCTGATCATTCCATCATTTTGACAACATGGATTTAACAAACACCATTTTAGTAACAAAACAAATAGATGAATATTCGATCTAGGCTCTATTGGCAATCTGTTTTGTGAGATAGAATATTCTAGTGTTTGTGATGAAGGTTGTTACATCTTATAAATCTTGCAGGGAATCAATGAATGATTAAAGATCCCCAATGTAAGTTGCAGGTTACAAAATGTTTACAGTTTAATTTAATGTGTTTTTCAATTGTGAGAGTAAAATGCTGAAATGAGCTATTTAGATCTTTACTATTTGGGTTATTCTTCTACAAAGTCTGTTAATCTTAACACACCTTCTGAAATTATGCTTACTGAATTTATAATCCAAAGTACGTATTACATCAATAACATAATATGATGCAGATTACCTTGCTTTTATTTACTGTCAGATAATAAAAAGAAACCTTGATCTAGATTATTATTCTTTCATGTAGGGTTATCAGGCTGGGATTCCTTCCTCAAAACACTTCTGGTCTCACATGGTTAGGAGGAAAGTGATCAGAATGCCTCATTTAACATCAGGATTAAAATGTTGAATCTATGTTGTACTCAATACAACATCCCCATTTATCCATACTCCCAATAATTTGAATCATGTCCTTTGCCTTTGAATATCTGCCACTATCTCTTCAGTGAGGCATCATTTCATAGACAGTATGAATAGCTAAGTGCTTAGTGAGATGATATTGGTTAAACTAATCTGGCACATCATGGAAATGCTATTATTATATAGTGCAAATACTAATATTGTATTATTAAATAGTATGTCCATAGTTTCACAGCCATGGTTTGAGGAATTAGGCTTTTGTGTGTATTTTCTGATTGCTCAATTTGGAAAGGAAAAGAAGAGTATTATTCTAAACTTTTTGTCCATTTCAGAAGTTGTTTCATTTTATATCAGCACTCATTAATATTCCTTAACACTAATATTCATTAAAATATTAAGTATCAAAAGATACCATTGATTGAAAGACTGTTCCTGTGGCCCAGGAGAGGTGAAGACCATTGGACACATACTCCGATGCTCTTTCTATAGAGATATTCTTCCATTAATCGATAGGTATCCTGGCCATTCCAATACTGCTTATCTTGAATTGCTGCTTAAGGATGAACAGACTGTGATTACAGTGCAGGTGGCTAGATTCTGCACAGCAGAACTGGGGATTCATCAGAAACACATGATTAATCCACCATAGCTATTTTACATAACTAATGGAGCAATCCATTTTGCATTACTACTCTTTTGCATTTTAGTATTTAATGACTATAGGCCTCACAGTTTAAGGACTGATATTATAGTATAGTTAGGACACGGACAGATTGGATGCCAAATTGTGATCTTAGTATAGATTTTATCTCTTATTTATTATTTTATTCTATAATTTTCATTTTTATAGTGTTTTTATTTGTTCTGGTCTCTGGTCTTCAACTGTAATAAACTTGACTTGATTTGATTTGATACATATAGTTGCTTAATTCCTATCTGACTATCATTGACTATTTTAATTATGTAAATGTTTTAATTTTGTTTTACTGTGAGGTTAATAGGAATGGAAAGAAATGCATGTCATTCGTATGGCAAACATAGAAACTAACCCAATGCAGAGCAAAACTGACAAATATGCATACATTGTCTATTGACATGAAAATCAGTATTGGTCTATTCAATTCCAACTGCTAATTGCTTTAAACTTTGACAATTCTATATTAAGCAAAAGGCCAAATAAGCTATTAGGTGTGCAATCTGAACTGATAACATTTCCTCCCCTATCAATACACAAAAGGGAATCTTCCTGTATGGAATTTCATAAGTGACTCAAATCATACAGAATACTGGTACTTTGATAAACAATGTTTGAGGCAAGTTGTTACCATAATCTTTCACTGAAAAATATCTCCTGAAACTCAACAACCCTAAACTACTTTGCTTTTACAGAATTTTGGTGAAATTGGCATCTTTTCTCAATTATGGTGTTTTAGAGATGAGTAAGGAATACTTAACAGATAGAGCTTGATAATAGATATTTCTTGAGTCAATATATCTCACCTATAATCATTTTATAAAAAAACAGCTTACTGCGAATTTTCCTCTCAAGTATATACATTATTTTGATATAATTCTGCTCCATGAAACTTGGGTCGATACTTTCCTAGAATATTTTACAATCCATTCTCATAATGCTGCATGAATTGTCAATAAACATCACCTTAAGTTAGGTCTGGCACTCATTGCCAAAATAATGATTCATTTGTTATAATTATTTTGAAGTGCAAATCTACTATTTCTTGGTCTCATCTTAAAGTTGAGAAGATCTGGACCAATATTTTTTTTCTTTTAAATTGGTTGATAGGTAATAGGATCCAGTAATAGGATACTTTAAAGCCAGAATTGGATCTAGTTCTTACCTTTTGGGGAAAAAAATTCTCATTGTAATAACATTCGGCATCATTTAAAAAGTAAATTCCACTGTTTAAAGAGGTTTTTTTTTTCCTGTAGAAACTCAAAAGATTACATTTTGCTGGTTATTGCTTAGCCCTATTGCAGGATAGATTGGATTCCATTAATCCTAAATGGGTTAGCTTCAGGTAAAAGCAGAGGTGATTAATCTGATTTAAGTTTATAGATTACTACTTGGTTCCATACAGTATTTGTCCTTCATATAAAGATTTTTCACACCTGTCTCAGAAGAGAAAATAACCTTTATTTTTTTATATCCTTGGTTCTAATTCCACAGACTGGTGTATGGGTATCTCATTTCTTCTACATTATTACAGTATGGTAGTTGTATGGTAGTAGAGTGTTACCATACAACTTGCTATCTCTATATATGCATCATGATGACACATGTATGACAGAAGCAGAACATAACACTGCTTTTTTAATAATAATTCTTGTTAAAACAGAAGAAAATATTTGTAGCTCAGGGTTGAAATATAGAGTGCTTGATACTATTTGAGCTTGCTTATTTGCTTACAGATCTTTCATTAACCATTCATTACTCATTAATTAATATCAATGATGATGTTACCTAGTTGAGTAATGAAACATCTGCAAGTAAACAACCAAAGTCAGAGGACCAAGGACTCCACAATTTTATTAAAGATTACAACTGAAAAGATAAAAACTAATACAAACCAAAAAAATATAAGGGTAAAAAGAAAAATTAGGAAGTGCAGAAAATACAAAATATTTTTTTAAAAAATAGAAATAAATAATATATATATATATATACAAACTTCCTCCTTCATTACAAGTCTAAACAATTTTCAGTTCAGTTATATTAGGGTTATATTATGACTGTAACATTAGATGGGATTCCTCAACTCCCAAACACTAGATTCATAAGCTGACTAAAACCCTCAGTTCCTTCAGTCTACCATTACAAAGAAACTTTCTGGGCATCTTACAATCTCATTTCTCTGGAGAGATTTCACCAGCTACAATCCAGCATCCAGCCACCAATCTCTTCCATAAACACACTGATCCTTCAGTGTCATCCCTCCCAGGTAAACCAGACAGGAAACATAGCAAAATGAACTACTTCATTGTTAAGCTACAGCAACAGAATCTTGCAAGACTGAAGACACAAACTTCCCACCTGCACTTTTAACTACTTGATCAACTAGGGTGGATCTATCCTAAGTTTCTTTCTCTTAAATGACTGTGAGCTCCCGCTACTCTTTTGTGATAATTTCCTAGGCAGCATCTCCTTTTCTCTTTCCCCAAGGTTATTCATACATTCCATTTCATTAAGGAACATCTAACTTGCCAAGTCATCATTGGAAATTTCCCAATGTAACACTGCTTCTATCATTTTGAAGAAAGTGTTGAATCCTGTAGACAGCTGTGAATTAGAGGTTTTGAGAGACTAAAAGTGAAATGATAATGTATATGAGTGACCTTATCAAACAAAGTTGACTTCTGTCCTCTTGCTCAGCTAAGATCTGTTACATTATCTATTCTCCTCTGATATTATTGAAGCATATGGCATATGAGAATTTAATCAGCCTTTCCAGGAAATACTGATTGATGACTACAATTCATCTCATAGGGGTTTCAATCAAGTGTAGTACTCAAGTGCTGTGCGGAGAATGTCTGGAAAAAAAGAAACTCAGATATTTCCATCTGCTGTTGAGAATTGGATAGCATAGGCTTTCTTAAAGATATTTGCAATGTTAAAGGAATGCAAGGGCGTGTTCTTCCCCGAAAACATCAGAGTCAACCAGATTCATGATCATTTTCTCAAATGCTTTCCTCAGCAACAATTTCAGGTGGTTACTTTCAAGAGTGTTTCTTCCTGCTTTAAGCCCTTAGTTGCTTTATTCTTGATCAGACATGGAACTCATAATTACACTTGATCTTCCATGAATGCCATATTCACAGTTTCTCCAATCTTGAATCATTTTTTTTTGGGGGGTGGTGGTTCTTAATTCATCAACTTCAAGCCAAGAAGGCTCATAGAATTGACTATATTCACAAATTCTTACAAAAAAAAATAATCCATGCTGTTAGACATCTGCTGTCCTCACTATGTACATTATGATATGATATCTATGATATGATATGATGTGATGTGATATATGATATAATATAATTCCTTCTGGTTGGAACAAATCAATTATGATTCCTTTTGGCTGGATTTTTAAAAAAGATCAAAGTCTATGACCCAAGAAACTATAGAGCTACTTATTGCAGGGAATTTTGGCACATTATGGCAGGAGGCACTCCTGGGAGGATGAGCAAATCAAATCAAAGAATGCTTATTTCCAGGAGGGTCACCCAAGATATGAAACTTATACCAGCTACCCAGATAAAACAAGCAGACATGTTATCAGATAGCAGTTATACAGGACACTGTTAGAGGACATTATCACATTACTGATAATGATAAAGGCCTTGTTACAGTGGGAGGAGGCAATGTTAAACTACTTCTGTATTTCACCAGCTTTTAACATAAAGTCAATAAAATGCTGGAATTGAAGCCCATCAGGTTAGATGACACTTAACAGGCTACTAAAGAAGAAATGGTAAATGGATGTTTTCCTGGGTTCTGACATCATCTAAGGCCAGCTTTGTGACTTATTAGCTTGGAGGTAAGTTATTTGAAACAAAGAGAAAAGAGACAGGATGCAGATTGATAATAGCAAATTTCATACCAGCATATGTCCATTTGGTGTTTATGACACAGATAAATTAAAACTTTCTGTATGTCTAGTTGTCAACATTACCAAGTAGAAAAAGAAAATTCAAAACTGCAAAGACTGAATTACAGTGGGATATAAGAAGCATGACCACAGTAATGATTAACACAATGAAAACTGCAATAAATCAACTATGTATTGCTATTTAGGGCATCAGAGAATTAAAATGGACTGCAATTTGACACTTTTAGTCAGAATATCATGCTGTTTACTTAGAACGTGATAAACAAAGAAGGAATAATATTGCATTCATAGTCCGGAAGGATACGGCATGAACAATACTTGGCTCCAATACAATCAATGACTGAATAATATCAACTAGATTTGTCAGAAAAGCTTTTAAATATAAGCTGCAACCACTAATGCAGAAAAAGAGGAGGTTAATGAGTGTTATGGTCAAGTTCAATATGAAAATGAAAGCTGAAAGTAAGATGTGTTAATTGTGTGTGGAGACTGGTAGGCCAAAATTGGAAATTGTAAGGAGGGAAGCACAGTCACTCTGTATAGCCTGGGGAACTGAAATGAAGCAGGAGAATGACTTACCAGTTTATACTAATGTAATTAATTCTTCATTGCATCAAAACAATGTGTATGTACATGGACATCATCAGATGGAGCATACAAAAATCACATTTACTTCATCACAGGTGCAAATAATGAAAGAGCTCAGTATAACAGTAAACATGTAGCCAGGGGATGATTCAGAAACAGATCACAAGTTGCTCATGTGCACTTTTCATTATATAATCCTGAGGAAACACTCACTATTTTCCAGGAGAAGATCAGGAAACTTTTTGAGGTCCTGAACCTCATTGATCAGGAACCAGAGGAACTGTAGAATGAATGTGAGGATGAATGTAAAAACAGACTGCCAAGTATTAAGAAACTGGGGTGGGGGGAGGAGGGGTATAACCAACTAAAGTGGATGTCAAATTAAATTGTGAAAATTGCCAAGAGAAGCAAAATTCAAGAAAGACAACCACTGAAGAAGAAACTTAACAAAGAGTTTCAGAGAGCTGTTAGAAGAGGCAAGAAGAAGCATTACAGCAACATTTGCAAAGACATAGAAGATAGAAACATACAAAAACAAGCAAACTCTTTTGAAAGTTCTCCAAATACAGAAAGAGGCTTCAAACCTTGAACTGGCCAAAAAGATGCCAATGGACAGGTAGCAACTGATTCAAAGAAGATAAAAATAGCAATAGCATTTAGGCTTATATACATTTAGCACTTTACAGCATCTCTGGGCAGCTTAAAATGTATTTGCATATTGGATCCAGAAATCTGGTTCCTTATTTCACCAACATCAAACATAGATGAAGGAAATATACTGAAATGCTTTGTGTGTGTGTGTGTGTGCGTGTGTACATACACACACATATACACACATACACTTATATAACTATCATGCTTTTTTAACCATATAGTCTGTATAAATAAGTTTCATATTTCATAATACTTACATAGACAAAATCAAAATCTGTAGACAATCTGGTCATAAGCAGTGATTTTAATCAGATCTTCAAACCATTGAGTGAATTATTTTCTAAGTTATATCCACTTGATGACATGATCATCATCATCATCATCATCATCATCATCATCATCATCATCATCATCATCATCATCATCATCATCATCATCA
>JANHFL010006068.1:9393-26998 GCA_032468155.1 Oxyrhabdium leporinum
AGCCCCCCCCCCGGCCCGGCTGAGTCCTCCCGCGAGCGCCCGAGTGCTAATGAGGCATTTCCACAGTGAATCAGCGGGGCGGCTAACTCGATCAGCGGCGCTGTCTCTCCGAGGCAGCCACTCGGCTAATCGTGGCAGGCAGGCAGAAAAGCCCCGCAGCGGGTCGGCGGTCGCCCCGCCCGGCCCGCAGCCCTCGCCCGCCGCAGAGCGGGGCCCTCCAGGCAGGCACCCCGCTACCCCGAGTCCGGCTCCCCCACCCCTCCGCTCGCCCGTCCGCCGGAGTCTCGGTCGCCTTGGGCGGGGGAAACGGTGGCTGGGGCGGGGTGCGCAGGAAGATTCCCCCCCCCCCGGCCCTGCTCCGGCGCCGCTGCTTTTCCTCCCCCGAGGGAGGGGCCCCGGCCTTCCCATCCCTCCGCCCTCCGGCTCCCCTGCCTGAAGAGACGCCCGCCGCCCTTCCCGGAGGACCCGGTTTGTGTGCCGTGGCTTCTGTGTTGACTCTACGGCTCATTTCAGGGAGCCGCCCCTTCTGCACAGGTTAACTAACAGAATCCAAGCGAACCTTCTGGCATGGAGGGAAAAGGCAACCCGGCCCTTCTGCAGCCTAAGAGTTGAATTTACTGCTTCCTGCAGCTTGGAGACTCTTAGCACTCTTAACGAATGTGAGCATTGTTGCATTTGCCTCTTTTGCAGCTGTGCCTTTTCACCACTGTCCGAGAGAATCACCCTTCACCCATAGCTGTGCACCTCCAGAGGAGAGCTTGGATGGGCCTCGTCCAGAGGAGGAACCATTCCAGAGGAAGGCACTGGCCAAGCCTCTCTACTGCTGCCTGGCCATGAATAAAGCAGGAGTTGAGCTCCTTTCCAGAGTTGGAAAGGAACTTGGAGGACTTCTAGTGCAAGGGGTCCCCGACGCCCAGGCCGCAGCCCACTATCGGGCCTTGAGCCTTTTGGAACAAGGCCATAGAAGTGGCAGGTGAGCACACGCACATCCCCATTTGCACAAGCAGTGGGTCAGCGGGTGGTGGTGGTGTGCATTTCATTTGCGTGAGCGGCAGAACGACACGCATGGAACCATCTCGTCTCGCCCTGCCGGTGCGCAAAGCCCAAAAAACTTAGGGACAGGAAAGTCTACACCATTTCACACGAATGGTTGCCCAATCCCTTCTTAAAAACCTCCAGTGTTGGAGCACTTGTTCCACTGATCCACTGTTCTCACTGACGGGATATTTCTCCTTGGTTCTAGGTTGGTTTTCGCCTTCATAAATTTCTATCCATTACTTCTTGTCTACCTTCAGGTGCTTTGGAGAACAGGTTGACTCCCTCTTCTTTGAGGCAGCCCCTCAAATATTGGAAGACCGCTATCATGTCGCCCCAGTCCTTTTTTCCCCCATTAGAGTAGACATACCCAGTTTCTGTAACTCTTCTTCATACGTTTCAGCCTCCAGTCCCCTGATCACCTTTGCTGCTTTTCTCTGCGCTCTTTCTAGAGTCTCTACATCTCTTTCATAGTGTGGTGACCAAAACTAGATGCAGTACTCCAAGTGTGCCCTTCCAAGGTACTATAAAGTGGATCAAAGATGTGACGGAGGGGCTTACTAAAGCAATCCCACAGATTATTATCCCTTCCTCCTCTTTCATGTGGGGACCATCTTTCATGTGGGGACCAATGATGCAACAAAGAGCCTGAGACAATATCAAGAGACCGCAAGCAGCTAGGCATGAAAGCCAAAGAGAGGGAGGCACAGGTGGTGTTTTCCTCTGTGCTCCCAACGCAAGGTAAGCATCCAACCGGGGAGTGCGGGACTTCTGAAGTAAACTCCCCCCGTCTTAGGGGATGGTGCTGAGAAGTTTGGATTCCCAGACCGTGGTCTACAATGCCTGAAAGGGGGTCTTTTGGTGAGCTGCACCTCACAAGAACTGGGAAGAAGGTCTTTGGAAACCAACTGGATAAAGCGTATCCTAAGGGCTTTAATCTAAAACTGGAGGGGAGGAAGATGAATTTTTAGGAGCTGATTCCAAACATAAATCTTAGGTCAATCAAACAAGAAGAGGAATTCAGACACAAAACAGGGAATGTAGAAAGCAAACACGGTCAAAAAGGATTCGGATGGCTGTACACTAACACTCAAAGTATGAGGAACAAACGGTGAACTTGAAATCCTAGTCCTTAAGGGCAGATACCATATCATTGTCATTACCGAAACGTGGTGGGATTAAACCCATGAATGGAATGTGCAGCTAGAGGAATTGAAATTGTTTAAAAGAAACAGACCTAATAAGTGGAGTTGCATTATATGTTAAGAGATCACTGCATATCTGCAGAAATGCACAAGTCTAAAGATGAACCCCCCCTAGAATCCATATGAGTCAATATAAAAGGAAAAAAGAGTGACATTGCCATAGGTATGTACTACAGATCATCAGCTAAAAGTTAGCTAAAGTATACAGGAAGCACACCACAATAGCAATAGGGACTTTAACACCCTGACATCAACTGGGAGACAAACGTTACACCTGGTGGAAGCTCAAACTGGTTCCTGATGAACCTGGCAGACAAGTTTTTCTCCCAAAAGTTAGAGAAGGGAACTAGAGGGTCAGCCATACTGGACTTAATTCTCACTAACAAGATTAAAGTTACAGGAATCTTGGGAGAGAATGACCATACAATATTGGAATTCAACATAATGCAAGCTCAAACAATAGAAAAAGGTCAAATGAGACTTTAAGAAACCTGGCTTTAACCAACTTAGAGCTTTGGGAAGAATTCCATGGATGGAAATGTTCAAGGGGAAAACAACCCAAAAAGCTTGGGAAACTTTGAAAAGTGAAATTATAAAAGTGCAGTCAAGTACAATACCACTGAAGAAATAAAATAAATCCCAGAAGAAACCAACATGGCTGCATGAAGAACTCTCTCATAAACTGAAAGACAAAGCAGGACAAGTATAAAAAATGGAAAGAGGGACAACATAATTAAGGCAGAAGACTGACATGTAGCCCAAACCTGCAAATATGAAGTCAGGAAAGTGAAGTTTTGAACAAACTAAGACTTGCAACAAATGTGAAAAATAATGAAAATTATTTGATTCTTTCAACATGTAAAAAACAAGAAAAAAAAGTCAAGGAAATGATTGGTCCACTAATGGAAGATGATGACAAGGAGGTAATGAGCAGTAGGAAGAAAGTGGAACCGCTTAATTCATTCTTTGCATCTGTCTTTACATAAAAGGAAAAAACAGACCAACCTATCAAAAGCAGTACTACAGAAGCAGACCAGGAATACAAATCAAAATAGGCAAGAAAATGGTAAGAGAACATCTATCTACTATAAGCGAGTTCAGATTCCCAGGTCCAAATGAATTACATCCCAGAGTTCAAAAGGGGCTGGCAGAGGTCATCTCACAACCACTGCACCACATCTTTCAAAGACCCTGGACCACCGGGGAACTACCAGAGGACTGGAAAAGAGCTGATGTGGTTCCCTTCTTGCAAGAAAGAGGGAAAAATGGCTCCAGACCAATCAGGCTGACATCAATATCTGGGAAGATCCTGGAAAACATAACGAATCTGCAAACACCTAGAAGCAAGCAATTACTAGAAGCCAACATGGCTTTGTCAAAAACAGATCATGGCAGGCAAAGCTTATTTCATTCTTTGATAAAGTGACTAAATTAGTAGACCAGGGAAATGATGTGGACATAGTATACTTAGATTTCAGTAAGGCATTTGACAAAGTAGACCACAACCTACTTCTTGGTAAGCTAGAAAAATGTAGAATAGACAGCACCACCATCAGATGGATTAGTAACAGGCTGACCAGCTGCACCCGATGGAACTACATCTACATGGAAAGAAGCATACAGCAGAGTACCCCAAGGTTCTGTTTGGGCCCAGCTCTCTTCAATATCTTCATCAATCATTTAGATGAGGGGATAGAAGGGGAACTAATCACATTTGCAGAGAACCCCAAGCTGGCAGAACAGCCAACACTCCCCAAAAATAGGCTCAAGATCCAGAAGGACAACATCACCACCAGATGGATTTGTAAGTGGCTGACAAATTGTTCTCAATGCGTGGTCCTTAATAGCACTACATCCACACGGAGGGAAGTAAGCAGTGGGGTAGCACATCTTAGGCCCAGGACTCTTCAATCTCTTCATAAATGACTTAGATGAGGGAATAGAAGGGGAGCTCATCAAATTTGCAGATGACACTAAACTGCCCTCAGTTTATATTCTGGTGGCTTCCGTCAGTGGTGGTTCTGGTGGTTCTTTGGTTGGGCTGTTTACCGTTAGCTTGTTTGGCAGCTCCTTCCTTGGGGTACTGTTTCTTTCTTGATTGTTAGTCTGATATTGATCTTGGTGTTAATCTATGCTCATCTGGGTGTTCATTGATGGTGGGGAGGCGTTTTTGTCTTTTTGTTCCCTCTTTGGCTTGTTGATTTTGCACAATATGCAGATGTTCTTTATGTCTTATATGTCTATTGATGGCTGATTTGTCAGAGTGGCCAGCTTCTAGAAATTCTCTAGCATTTTTGGACTTTGCTTAGTCTCAAATGGTCAGTTTCCCAGTTGAAACTGTTATTAAATCTGTCCATGGGTTGTGAAATTAAAGAGTTTTCATCATGTCTTCTTTTGCCCGTTTGTCCTATGTAGTGGTTGTTGCAAACATTACACTGTATGTTGTAGGTGACTCCTGTTCTTGGGCTGCTAGATTTTTTTTGGTTTACTTAGGCTGTTTGGAGGGCTTTATTTTTTTATTTTTATTTTATTTTATTTTTGTATTTATATACCGCCCCATTCCGAAGACTCGGGGCGGTTCACAGCTATGCTGATGCCATGAGATTATAATAGTCTGTTGGTAGTTTCTGAACTGGTTTTTACGTATGGTAGTATTATCCTTTTGTTCTTGTGGTGGTTGTGCTGTATTGGGTTAATTGGTCAGCCACTTTTTGCTGGAGTTGCGCGGTTATACATTTTGTTGGAAGGTATTACTGAATTGGAATAAGTTTTAGTTCTGTTTCAGAGTAGATGCTTTGAAATCTATGAGATTTTAAACTAACATGAGTCCATCAAGCTCTAATAATCCTGAAGAGCTATTATAATTTTATTCCTTATATAATTGTCTGTATTGCAGTCTATGTTGAATATCATCCCCTGCCTAGAAATAGGAATCCTCAGCCCATTCCAGAAAAAGGCTGTCCATATTTGTTTGAAAAGCTGCACTGATGGAACATCACAAGTTCAGAATGCAGGCAGGCTCTTTAGCTGCCTAATAGTTTTCATGATCAGGAAAATCCCCCTATTTTGAGTTTGGTTCTCTTTCTGTAAAGCTCCACAATTGATTCTTGTCTATCTTTAGCCTCTGTGGAAAACAAATCCACAAAATTTTCCCTGCTTCATATATTGGTTGAAGCTATCTAGTCTTGTTATCCTTCTTTTAGCCATTCTTCATAGGATTTAATCTCCAAGACCCTCCTTATCTTTGTCACTCTTCTCTGCATTCTTTTCACCTCTTATTATGGTAACTAAAAGTGGACACAAAATTTCTGGTACAGTTTGACCAGTGCGACATAGAGCGGGACTATCGCATTCTGTGGCTTAAAGATTAAAGATTTGGCTTTTTTGGCAGCTGCAGTAGACTACTGGCTCATGCTCAATCTGTGGTCTATTGAGATACCCAGATGCTTCTCATGAGCATTATTTAAGCTAAACACGACATATCTGTTCACATGTATCTGTTTACCTGATTTTTCCTACCTAAGTGTAGTGTCGTGCATTGTTTAGTTTAGTTTACTTTATTGTCATTGCACGTTGTACAATGAAATTAAATGCCATCTTCAGTGTACATTATGACTATAAAAACAAAACACAAACATACATCCTTCACATTCTATACAATTGAATTGAAAACCCCTTGAGTTACATTTTATTGGAAGGAGTTCAATGTTCATCCAAATCCTTTGGAAGCTTGAACCTATCTTCTGGGATCTTGAGAGTCCCCCTAGCTTTGTATTATCTGAAGATTTGCTGAATATCCCTTCAATTTCTTTTTCTAAATCATTTATGAAGATATTGAAGACTATTAGGTCCAGGACAGACTACTGATGAATCCTATTATATAACTTCCTCCCTGTGAACATAAACTCATTAAGAAACATGTGTTAAGTAGGTAGATTGTTCAACCAACTGTAAATCCATCTGGTAATGGGACCATCTATCTGACATTGGTCCAGTTTATTAAATAGATCATTTTATCAAATGCCTTACTAGGTATATTACATCTGCAACATTTTTGGGTTTACTAACCTATTTACTTTTTAAAAAATATATGGCATAATCTACTTTTAGCAAAACCTGTTAATCACCTTCCTCCTTTCTAAAACTTGGGTTATATTTTCTAGGATTCTCATAGGTATTGATGTCAGGCTCATGGGTCTGTAATTTCTCAGGTCTGCTTTTCTTTCCTTTTAACAAAATTGGAACAATGTTAGCTCTTCTCCACCTTCTGGCACTGAACTAACCTTATATTCCAGGCGATTGTAGTCAGTCTGACAATGTATCAACTAGTATGTCCTGGTAGTACCCTGAGATACAGTTCATACAGCCTTAGCAGCTTGAATTAATTGAATTATGTGTTGTCTCACTACTTTGCTGCCTATTTTGACCTTCAATTCTCTTCTACACCTTGGGTGAATGTTCTGAGACTTCTGAGAGGTTGCGTCCCCTTTTCTTTTATGAAATAGAAGAAAAATCAGAATTAAGCAATTCAGACTTCTCCCTGTTGTCCATCACCATATTGTCATCTTCTTCCACTGGTAGAATAACTCTTTCTTTCCAAACATATTCTAATAATGCTTTTTTGTTATTTCTCTGTGTTTGTGTGTGTGTGTGTGTGTTGATTGAAAGATTCAAATTTGGATTATTTCCTGGTATTCTTTTTTACTTTTTAAACTTATTCTTTTTATTGATCAATTTATCCTTTATATAACCAAGCTGATCTCATCATCTTTTTGTGTTTGGGCCTTAATCATCTCATTTTATTTTTTCAGAATTTTCCAACCCTCCTGAATTGATTTTCCATTCAGAATTTCCATCCATGGAATGCTTCCCCCTTCTTCCCTTAGATTACTGAAGATAGAGGGTCAAGTTAGTGGACATTTCTTTAATGTTTTGATGGGAAACAAGAAGACTGTGGACTAATATCTTGAGCTATTATCTGTTCAAGAATAATTTAATATCATTTATCATTTTCACTTAGTGATGCTACCATATAAATGCGCTAAATGAGTCACAAGTGAAATTTATAAACCTAGATGTCATTTGTGAAATTCAGCAGATATTTCATACAAAAGCTCATGGAATTCTAATGCCTAATTAGGAATTATAGGAACTCAGATCAAAACACTTCATAGAATCATCAAGAAAGAATTTTGAGGAGAAATTTGGATCATAATGTCCAACTTTTTGTTCAGTACAAGCATCTAAAGTAAATCACTAACAACAGGTGGGTTCCCAGTTTCTGCTTTCAACACACTGCATGAAGTGAAGCCTACCAACTCTTCGGATAATTGTTTCCAATCCATTTCTCTGTGTGTGAATATCTGGAAGGTATCAGGTTGAAAAAATTTGCAGTCATGAGATTTCTGTCACCCATTGCTAATGTTAGAAGCAACGCACATTAAAAGAACAGGTTTTTATTTCAATAAAATAGCATCTAAAACTGCAATGTAATTTAATTTAATATACTGTCTTCAGTAATCAGAAGCTATTACATTGTTGTGTTTGAATCTAATTCCCATTTACACGCAAACAATGAGAGCAAATGATAATAGAATAAGAGTCTCAATGACAGCATTTCAAAGTGTGCATTTTAGCTCCAAGTGACAGGAATTGTGTAATAGAGTGCCCTGGCTGTGTGTTGGGTTATGTTAATGGGAACTTTGAAACACATCTTTGGTGGAATTATGAAGTGAAAGAGGTTATGGATTATCTAGATTTATCTGTTATATCCTTTCTTTTTCTTACCTCATGTCTTAATTTTTTTGGTTCTATTTCTTCTTTATTTGTCCATCTCGATAAATATGTATTCATGTATACATTTATGTAATAGTGCTCTAACAGAAGAAAAATCTAGTAAACGGGTTCAGTCAGCTTTGAGCAATCTAATAGTAATTTGCACAGAGATATTTAATTTAAAAACATATGAGAAATATAATCCTTGGATATCCATTAGAGAAGAATCATGTTCATTTAAAAGAACAGCAGTAATTTTTTTAAAAAGTATTTTTTCTGACATAATAAACCATCATTTTGAGAGGCAAAAAGATAGATCCTTACAATGATAAATGCACTGAGAATTAAAACTTGAAGTAGACCTCAATTTTCTACAGTTTACTCCTTGGCATCTCTGTGTAAAACATTCGATGAATTAGCGAATGGAAAGAAATCTACCCAGAAAAATAGAAGATAACTTAAGTAGTGTTTTCTCTCTTTTTTTTCTTTCTCTCTACAAAAGAAAAATGCACAAACAAAATTCAGTAGCACTGAGCTAAGTGACCCAGTGATCTGAAATTTTTTAGAGACTTTTAGAGAAGCTTAAGTTCAACGTCAATGAGGAACTGGTCGTTGAATTATGGTCCACTTCCATGTAGTTTTCTAGACAACAATATGGGAGAGATTTGCCACTTACTTCTCAGTCTAGTAGGCCTGGGATTTCATGGTTATTTCTTGTAAAAGTAGATCTCGGATTCAAAGAGGTTTAGCTTTTCTAAGCTGCTTTTGTTTAGCTGCTGGTAGTTTAATATTGCTTCTGTGCACATTCTCTTTCTCACCCATATAGCCAGCTCCCTGACAGCCTTCCTCAAACTGTAGGATTTGCCTTTCATATTATTGATACTGATATTGCCTCTCATATTCAGTGGAAGGGACTCATCTTTTTGGTAAATAGTGGTGCTTCTAGTATCCTTTCATCAGTCATGCACTGCATCAAAATGTATTCTTCAGTCAGAAGAGATTCATTATGCATAGGGTCTCTATATATACACTAGCTGGGTCCCATTTAATATGATTGATTGAGCTTTGTAGATACTGAATAGTATGTAAATCCTCATATATTCCTCCAAATATCTTGCAAACTACTTATCTAAGTATAGTTGAATATCACATTATTGGCCTTACTGATTAAGGCTTCGGCAATTAATTAAATGATAAGGAAAATAAATTCATTGTTAAAACAGGCTTATTTTATGATGAAACTTTCAATGACTTTGCTACAGTCCTTCATAAACAGGGACTTTAAATTATGCATTGTGTTAAAACAGTTTAATACTAATCTTTAAAAGCTAGCAATAGCTTTTAAAGAAGTTATATTTTAAACATAGCTGTTATAAACCAGTTACATTAAATGCAAAGCTGGCATGCATGGACTACCAACTCAAATATCTGGCATTAATAGTTTCCCTCTATTCAGATGCAAGTGTAAATCCTAGTCTGCAGATGTACCACACAGAAAGTAGATACAATCATTGAGCTGGTTTCCTGACTGACTAGTCTATTATAGAAAAAACAAGAGTAGACCTTTATTATGATAAAATGTTTAATGGTCCAGCAGATGGATGGATTATCTAGTTGGTTGATTTGTTATGACTGTCCAATACAACAGGCCACGGGTGATTTATGAAATCTAAATATAGAATTAAAATATTGAGATGTGCAGAAGCAAAGTCTCATGGAGGAATAAATGAGAAAATGATACTCAGACATATTTACCTATAAATAATCAACAGTCACAAAACAGTTCATTTCTATGCAGCATGAATTTTGCACGCACCATGTTTCACATATAAATGTTTGTGGATTTCTGAGGCAATCATTCAACATCATGTACCAAGTTACTCACCGTACTGCTAAATCACATCTACGACATTTATTTACCTGCCAATTTCATCCATCCATCTTTCCAAAAAACAAAAAGAAAATGATAGAACTCTTTCCCCATAAATAACTAACTTTACATTATCCGAGCCTTCTTCTAAATCTGGTCATGATGGCAGATCAGTCTGATTTCTAAATTATTCAAACCAGATGCATCTATTTCCAGAACTGCAGATTAGGCTTTCACAATGGATTGGGAGCTCTCTGAACACTCTGATTATTCATACTATTTATTCTTTGAAATTGTCATCCACATACTTTAGTTTCTATCATTTAGTACTTCAGATAAAGTGCCTTTTTTCTTAGTTAACTTAAATTATTACCTGGGAACTCTGAAATAGATAAGTTGTCAAAGTATTTTATAGATTACAGTCCATAGAAAGAAATCTTCCAGAAAGCTACAATTCTAAGTGTAAACTTTGGCATTAATTATTTATACATGAATAGTGAAAAAAGCACAAGTTTGTATAGAAAGATGGAAAAGAAATTATGTATTATTAATTTATATTGTTATAAATTATTACTATTTAAGTATACTTAATTTATATTGTATGTAAACTTATGCAATCAATAACTGAGTACTTAAACAGAGCAATAATTATTGTAGGGAATCAATATTGAAATACTTAATTTTATTCTTATGTTATAGAGAAACTTATTACATACTAGCCAATTAAATGACATTCAAGTACCCCAAATGTTTATGGGACAAGGGAAACCCATAGTCTTATAAAAATGACTATTAATAGTCCAGAAGAATTAATATTAGCATCAGTGTTAGGACCCATGCTCCTTCAAATTAAATGTTAGAATTATAATGCAAACAATAACAAGAAAAATACATCATATGAACAATAAGGCATGCTAGAATATCTCTGGCAATTTTGCTGCACTCAACAGATGTAACCATGTTTCCCAAAACAGTTATCAATTTACCATGAATGGAAAGCACCAAGTATTGAGGCCAATGCTTTTTTTCTAGCCATGGACAAAAGCTATCAAGAAAAACGCAGTGACTGTAGGAATGCAGATTACATCATAGAAACCATTCCAAATTTATTACCACCCAAACTGTCCAAGAAGCAGCATCTGTGTTGGAGGGGATCCTTGATAAATGTGAGGTTTTTCATCCTAGGTGAAAGCTGGTGGTCTTGTCAGCAGGAGCCAAGTGTTTTTAATAACTTTTAATAACTGAAAAGTTGAGCTTTCATTCAAATTTCTCACAATAACTCTTAGAAAGAATTGCTTGATGGATTGCCTTATGGATAAGCATTGCTTTGCACTGCTCAAACTGAACTATATGCTGAGCTATAAAAGTTAATTAAAAAGTAGCTCTGCTGATATTTGGAACATTGGGAATTGCTCTAGGTATCTAATCCACACTCCAGGATAGGTTTGTGTACTTATGTGCTGAGAGGTTAAAGACTGAATTTGGCTCATTGATGTAATTGGAGCAGTTAGTATTTGCAAAATAGGTTGAACCAACAAATAATGATATTTATTATAATTATATTTCTGTTCCACCTTTTTATGTCAGCTAAGCCAAGGCTAAGAAAGCATGTTTTTTCTCAATGTACTGAATGATCGAGGCCATGTCTTGTTTTATTTCAGCTTAGCATATTGTGCAGAAATAACCCCTGAATGTTCTTAACTATAGTTTGTAGCTTAGTGTGTTGTATAAGACCATTTAAACTTGGTAGCCTCAGGGATGCAAAGCTTCACATTCTTTTCCTGTCAGACAGTACGCTTCGGATCAGACAGGGTTAATAGGAGCTTTTCAATGTTGATTGCTGTATGCCAGCATTCACTGTACTAATCATGGTGGCATGATAACAATCAGATACTAATAAGAGTGGCAAAACAAGCAAATGTCAAGAAATGAAACATTAGGTTTTTTTCCCCTAAATATTCACGTCACCCTAGTCTGAAAATATTCAGTCCCACATTTTGTGGGGAGTATCTGAAGAACCTTTTTGTGTCTTTTCTATTTCACAATATGAATACTTTCTCGTGGGCTTCTTTGCCTCCCAGTATCCTCAAGGCAAATGTCAGAATACAGTACAAATCTACAGGAAAAAAGGGGGCACCATGCCAACATGGAGAGATGCCTACAAAATCCTTAGCAACTCTGCTGTAGGATCAGCCCTCTGAAGCAGGCAAGATCAAGAATTAGGAGCAGCAGCAACAATTTCAGAAATGCTCTTTATTGTTTCAAAGTGTCTGGTTTTCCCTCTGCTGTATCTTACACCACCCCTCCCCCCCAAATGGAGGTAGGGTTATTTTGAGTTTATTTCTTATGGTTTCTTCTTTCTTAGGATTGAGAAATCTTTTCTGTACCCGTTCCTTTTAATGGCTCATTCATCACTTCCCCATTGCCAGAGCCAGGTTTAAATTTCATCAGATGTATTGAACTTACATCTTTTCCAAATGTAATAGGCGAGCTTTTCTTATTATCTCTTCCCCCTGCCTTAAAACTAATCAACATAAGGCTGTTCATATAGGAAAGACCCTTCAATACCTCCAAAGAACTCATGTGGTTTTTTTTCCTACCTAGATTTGTTTATCTCTAAGAATAAACATTAACTTTCACAGCTGGAGACTCATCTACAACAGAGCCAAGCCTTGGAATATTAGAGTAACTTTTAGTGCAGTCTATATGCTTTATTTGGGAATGGCTTGCTAGTGTTTGTTTGTTTTTCAAACATAACCACATTCAGTATTGTCATGCCCTACCTATTTTGTTAATTTTGCTCATGGTTGGTCACAGTTTTATCTGCAGCACAAGAGGAATTAATTTTCATTTTTGTGGAAAGGAAGGATGAGAATATATTATTTTAAGTTGGTCCCAATGGACTGAGCAATTGGCATCTCTATAATGAAATAACTATCAGAAATATTTGCATTATCTGTATTTTTGCTATTCAGCAAATAATCTTTCGTTGCATATTATTCTGAGGGGAAAGACAAAATGTGGGGAAAGCGAAACTGATTCTGCTAGCCTACACACACACACACACACACACACACACACCAATTTAGTTTACATGGCTGATCAGTTGACATTTGAGGGAAGCAGTTTGATGTATTAAGGCTAGAAATTGGGAAGCCGAGGGTTCTAGTCCCATCCTAGACACACAGCTAGCAGATTGACCTTGGGCCAGTCACTCTCTTTCTCAAATTTAGGAAGAAGGCAAGGCAAACCACTTCCCAAAATCCTACAGCGACTTCTCTATTTACCAGGAGTCAAAGGCACCTCCCCCCCTCCACACACAGAAAAACCTAAAGGTGACATTTTACACAGGATAACATACATAGCTAAAGGCAATAATTAACAGTCAACAAAATACAGTAGTTTTTTTCAGGTCAGTGTGGGATACTTGTTTGGCTTATTGAAATTCCAGATATCTTCTGTAATAATGTCTGGACTTACTAGCAAAATGTCTGTCTGAAACCTTACAATATAGGACTCTAGGACAATTGCTAATCAGTGTAGAAAATATTGAGCTAGACAAACTAATGAGCTGATTCAAAATAAGGCTGCTTGGTTAATAGCTACAATTCATCAATAGGTAGAAGAAAAACATTTCATCACATTTCTTAAAATTAGTTATTTTATTATTTCATGTTAATATCATTTTATTAATTATTTTATCATTTCATGTTAATAATTGAATGACATTTATCTCTATTTAGTGATTTTCAAATATTTGATTATTAGAACCCTTTGATTAACTTATTAATTTCATGGCAAAGATGTACTGGTGTGATTCAAAATATTAACAGAAAAAAGTAATCTCTTCCTCCTCTATCTTTGTTTCTACGTATGTGAGAGAAAAAAATCACTTGAAAATATTCATAATTCTGTTGTACTTCATTGTTGAAATAAAATTATAATTTCATTGTCAAAGCAACAGCTCTTAAAAGCATGCTGAGTTATTTAAAAATCAAATCTGTTAATAAGAAAAGGAAAAGCCATAAAATTGCTGCATAAAATCCATTGTTACACTGGATAGTATAAATAGTCTCAAAAGTTTTGGGCTACCTAATGTGAGAGAAAACAATAGCTATTGTGTTAGGCATGTCGGATCCCCAAACACAGGCAAACCAATGAGGTTGCTTTAGCACACCAGGATGGTTTTTTCCCCCTAACCCCCCTCTTCTTTTTTTTCCCTGGGCATACTTCCAAAGAAATTATTCAAGTACAGTCATCCGTCATGTTTATTTACGGGAATCTACTAGAACTATCTGAGATCCAGAGGGATTCTTGGAAATACATCAAAAGAAACACCAAAAGCCAGTTTGGTCTAATAGTTAAGATGCTGGCCTCAAAACCAGGAGAATATGAGTTCTAGTGCCGCCTTAGGCATGAAAGCCAGCTGAGTGACCTTTGGCTGGTCATTCTCTCTCAGCTGGACATTTTCCCTATTGCTGTGGGGAAAATAGAAGTAGGAAGGAGTATTAGATATGTTGGCCACCTTGATTTACTTTATAAAGTAACAAAGGTGGGATAAAAATCAAATCAAATCAAATCAAATTAATACAATTGATGTTGATAGTTTGGTTTGCTACCTATAGCTTCTCTGCACATCTCTTGGTTATGAACCATGACCATGTAGTGAAAGATCCCGCTGAATGGAGCACTTAATGTATGATTTAATATGATGTCTACCAGTATGAAGAAGTACCAGGCCCTGTTACTCCTTCAGCTTCTCATATTCTTTCTTCCTAATGTTGCTGTCACTTGGCACCACTATATTTACGGTATCACCACTGCAGTCTTCTAGTCCTTGTTTACTTCCACTACGTCTCATTTGAATGTTTGAATGAACAGTACCTGCCTATCTGTCTAGATCTGGAAGTTTGACAGGATCTTATTAGCCCTGTTTATTCTAGATGACCTTCTGTGGAATCTCCCATTTGAATTTGGGAGAGTCAAATCCATTCACGGTGCAGATTTCCTCTATATAAAGTCAGCCCTTTGGTTGTGCCATTCCGTATTCCTTGTTGGATCTTAACCCCTGCTTAAATTGTTAAATTGTCTCTGAGGCCTCTCTGAAAGACGAGAGAACCAGGAAGAGAAAAGTGGAGGGAGAGAAAGAGGGAGCTATTATCATTTTCTTCTAATTACTTCTAATATAAAATTTGTTCCTCCACTCTCCTGAAAACAATTTTAAAAGCTTCATGTTCCCTTTCTTAAAAATGTGGTTCATCATAAAAATGTATGATAAAGGATAGATCTGCTTCATAAGTTGAAAAGCATTTTCAGTCTATAATAAAATTTTGAAAAAAGTTTTTAAAATGGATTTAGTTAATATCTTTATGCATGCATGCATGCACAGTTGCTTTTTCTTGGTAACATCAGTACATCTTCCTCACAATGTGCTTACTGCATTTACAACCATATGTTGCCTTGCCTCACGATGCATCCTGAAATTGCTTTTGAAAATAATAATATGATGAAATATGCCTGCAGTTTCTCAAATGGTTTCTTCCTACATTGAAAGAGGCTGTTTTGGATCCTATTCTCAGGAGACGTGAGAATTTCTTTTTGAATTTCTATTGCTGGCATTTTTGAGCTTTTGATAGAGATGACTGAGAGTGTTACTGCTGGAATGAAAGTTGAGGGTCACCACATTGTTTCCAATATCACTGGAAAGGTTGATAGAAATGCTGCAGCTCATCTTCAGGGTTTTATTTGGGGAGGAGGAGGTTAAAGTGATAATGGCAGCAGAAAGCCTCAGGGAAGCAAAATCATCCCTTCAACCCCCAAACCTGGCTTTAAGTCCTGAAATGGTTGAACTGAGTTGGGGCACAAGTTGCCCATCCCTGTAATGGCCCTTTGTAGGTAGTCTTTGGATAGCAGTCTAAGTAGGAACAATGTAGGCCAAAAAGGCTATATTTATTTTGAAATTATAGCAGTTATATCAAACTAGCATCCACATACGGTATTACATTTCTTCTGTTGCAATCTGTGTCTACCATAGTCTTCTTTTTTGATGATAACAGTTGTCTCTTAGTACGGTGAGAAGCAAAGTAAATTTGTACTTATAGTTCTAGATGTCTATAGTAGAACTATGTGGTGGTCCAGATATGAAGTGCAAAAATATGATTGATTGTGTTTAGGTCCACTCGTAAGGAACATATTAACCCAAATGAGCCCACAGCTGCTTTAAGGTATTAGATGTACATTCTTGCATGCTCTGAATCACATGTTGTTCTTCAGATATGGATCATTGTACAAACCTAATCTATGTACATTAATTAGCTGTTATGTACTTCATTCAAACCGCGGTCTTGCTTTATACTCTTCTTTGATGATGCATCAATGACTTCCTTGGAGATGTAAGATTCCTTGTTGTTTCCTCCCCTGCCTGCCCTGATTCTTTACACTACATTAGTTTATCTCAAGAAGGTTATTATGCTCCAAATCATGGTGGGTAGGCCATTAAAAAGATGGGAATGTCTATTGTTTAAGTATACACTCAGGACCTCATTACATCAATGTAAAAAAGAAGAGGACAACAATGACATTGTGAATACATTTGAGAAATACTAATAGTTAAAGTGGGTTATTTTATGTATGTGTGGTGTATTTATCTCCCCTCTTTTTTTAGAAAGAAAACTAATTGATATTCTTTATGCTATATTAAATTGGACCATATGTCAGTCAACACACATCATAGAAATGCCTATGAATATGCAACTAAATAGTAATTTTCTGGATTTTTTAAAGTTAAGGCTGCCAGTACTCTGCCTAAAAATTGCACATCTTCATAAATAATGATAGATAAAATCTAATTTTGCTCAAATTAGAGCCACAAGAACAACATCGCTGCTATATACCAAATTATAACAGTTGTCCTAGTAATCCAGCATTGATAATGGCTGGTGGTAGCCTCTAGGATTTAAAGCATGAATTGATGTATCTGCAAATATGTGAATTGAAACTGTGTATATGAAGCTTGCTGGCTGGGAATTCTGGGCATTGAACTCTTATTATATTTGGAGGACATCAAGTGGGGTGAATGCTTCTGTACAAAATAATATAATGCAAAGAAATGACTCTTGGATTTGATAACTATCCTGTTGGAACAAAACTAGGACATAGTGACAACACATATTCAAACATGCTTCTCTAAAAATCCACATGCTTCCAAATGGGATGCATTTTGTGTGGAAAATAGCACCACATGCTGCTGTTTCAGCAATAGAAATAGTTTTGCCTTTCTTATAACATCTGGCTTATTATCAACATTTTCACTGGGAAATGCAGGGAGGGAAGGACTGCTTTTAGGAGAGGTAAAACGTTCATAAAATATCTCACCTTTTTTTGAGTCAACACTATTTAGGAAATTTAGATCAGCTTAATCTATGTCATGAGAATGCTGCATGTGTTTGCTTTCCCTTTCGATTATTTAAGTGCTACTAAGTAAAAACAAATTCTCAGCAAAGTTTAGTATTTAGATTAGAGAACTAATAAAATGTATGTCACTAAATATAGTGGATAAAAGTTCTTATTTTTTCCCTTTTACCCATATCTTCTTTGCTGCCTTCCTTCCATTTGAAGCATCTTTTAACTCTAGTCCAGTTTTGATGGTACATTTAGATTTGCTTTCTTAGTCAAGTTTGTCAAGTTTAACTAAGAAAGGAAATCTAAATGTACCATCAAA
>JANHFL010006068.1:42012-55923 GCA_032468155.1 Oxyrhabdium leporinum
TGCTTATAAGCTGTAAACTGCCCCGAGTCTTCGGAATGGGGCGGTATATAAATGTGAAAATAAATAAAATAAATAAAAATAAAAAAATGACAATGATGAGGAAATACAGAAAGGTGTGGGCTATTTAGAGTCCCAGAAATGAAAGAGAAATATGACCTTTATTCTTTTTACAAATAACTCAAGACGGCGAACATATCCAGCACATAAAATACTGGCATGAAAATTGTATTTTTGTTTCAAATGTATGGATTAAACCAAGTCTATCCATGCATGCTTACAGCACAGTAATAACTATAAAACTAGAAACATGACTGCTTGAATTGTTTGCAAAAAAAGATTGAGAGACTAAGTGAAGGAAACAAAAGGGATGAGAAGTTTGGGTGTGGCCAAGTTTTAATAGCTTAAAGATTTTGGGGAAAAAATCATCACAGAAAAAAGGGAAAGAGACTTGAATAAAAGAACTACTGCATTAAAAGCAAAGGAGTCTTTTATGAAAGAGTATAAAATTGGCCCATTTATCAACTGAATGAATTAAAGTAGATATAGGGAAAGAAGATTGATTTTTCAAACTCACACTGGAGAAGCAAATCAGCAATATAGTGTATTTGGATCTTGTTATATCACTGAATTAACACCATCTTTCTCACTTTCAGTCCAAACTGCTTGCTTCCTCACTCTCAGCAATTTCATATAAATTTTTTGTCTGATGGGAATAATGCACACTTTTTAAAAAAACACACACACATTAGTGTGCTTCATTGAACAGTTTTGCTTAATTACCCTGAAACATATATTCTAGGCTGATTAATATCCAGTTGCTACAAAGGAAATCCTATATCAAATACATTTGGGGATTATTATTTTTTTACAAAGAAGTTAAACCTTCAGGACTTATTTAAGGTAGGGGTGGGCAATTTTGGGCTAGGAATTGCACTTCTCTGTTTCTTTAAGATATGGTATGATAGTTCTGAAAATCTGATTGAAAGCTTTTGGTTCAAACCAACGTAAATGACCATTAAAGCTTTTAAACAATGCTTTGCTTTCAAAGTTTGATAGTTGGCAAAGTTTGACAAAAATCAACATTTTATGGTCATAAATAGGCATTCTTAAGGGCTGCCTGTACCCAGAGTTTATAGGAGTTCTGACAGTGATTAACAGTATCAATAAAACAATTTTATTGGTGTTTGTCTGGTTGAGGGGGGGGGGGAGTTGAAAATACAGGCTGGAACATCACTATTCCAGAAACCTTGAAATAAATTGAAAGGTATCTGTGTTGTTCTGTTCGCTTGTTTCCTCTTTAATTATTGCTGGTGGAAGGGAGGTTATTATATTCTCTCTTGAGCTAGTAACGTTTCTTGTTCCTCTATGGACATGGCTATGCAGGGAATAATATTCTAGATTTTTAGCAAAGTTTATCATCTGAACTATACCACCAATAGGGCTGCTTCTGTAATAAAATGTGCTACAGCCATTCTAAAAATATTTTCACTGATTAATTTTATCTTCATCCATGGAGGATAAGATCTGCAGAATCTAGTGCCTGCAAGAATATCCTCCTAGAGATTAGGACTGAAATTTTATTTCAAAAATAACATTCTAACTGACTTGGCACTTAATCTAATGAGTACTATAACTTAATTCTGTTGTGTTTAAGTAAAAGTAAATACTTCATTGAGCTAAGCTTGATTCCTGGCGATTCCTTAAACTGTGCCATGTGGTTTTCCTTAAAACTTTACAGAAGCTGATTGGTGTTGTGGTTAAGGTAAGAAAACCAGAAGACCCTGAATTCTAGACCTCTCTTAGGCATGAAAGTAGCTGGGTGAGTCCTATTTCAGCCCAACCCACCTCACAAGGTTGTTGTAGTAGGGAAAATAGGCGGCATGAGCATTAGATATCTTGGGATATGGATATGGACACACACACACACACACACACGCACGAGGCGGGATAAAAACCTAATAAAAATGTACAACTTTTAATGCTTTTTGTATTATGTGTAGTTTGTTATCCACTATGATATCTTACTTTGGCAGAAAGATGAGATAAAAATGAATACATGAATTCACAAATAATACACTTCATGCAAGTCAGTCTAATTTAGTGGTGTGAGTTGAATGTATTTTATCACTGGCTTCATAGTGGTAGGTTTTTGAATTGGTCTTCAGGTGTTGGCTAAGGAATATAGTGGAGTTTCTAAACTTTGAGACCAGTATCTTTAGTCCAATACACTTCCTTTTTATCCACCCCTATCTCAGTTATCCAAAACTTTCATAGTTCCAAAAATTGAGGACCATATAATCCTCAAATGTTGTTTCACAATGTTTCCCGTCTTCAATGTGATTGGCCATGCTGCCTGTGGACAATGGTTGGTATACAACACCAGTTCACTTTAATTCAATTTTCACCATCCTGGATGTTGTCTAGATATATAAAGTTTGGGTCTCCAAATTCTCTTGCTAGCATCATAGGTCTGGAGTAACTTCTGGGATTCAGGACAATATAATCTAACGTTTGAAGAACAAGACATACTCCAAATAATTTATTTTACTTCAAATATTTTTAGGATGTCTATGTGTGCCTGTTTCTCATAATAAGGGAGTTTACATGTGTGCGTCTTCCTCGTAAATAATACCATTGCTTGAAACAGTTGAAAGTTATTTTCCTTCTAAATGACCACTAGATGGAGACCTTGAATTACATGAGGCTTGTAAAACTATGCTTACTTTCTTGTTAGCACTGCAATATGGTCTGTCCGCTTAAGACTTCAGCTCTTTTCACTTAATGTGAATCCGCTCTAACTTTTGAACCTCTTTTTACTCTATCTTCTGTAAAATGCCATATGATTGTTTAATAGGGCACTATCAGTGTTGTGTTATCACGACAATTTAATGCAGCTTCGTATCCAATGTTGCAGAGCCCAGGTCTTTATTAGAAAATCCAGTTAAGCGTAGGCTTCTCTTTGAAGTCATCTATTTTTTAAAGGCTACTACATTCAGTTCCAGTTTAAAGATAAAGACCATCAGAAAGAAGGGATTAAGTGCCCTTGAAGCTACTCTTGACCAGCTCAATAATGTAGGAAGGTTACTCTGTCACAATCACAACCATGGTGAGATATATTTTAGTCAAATTATTTATCTGCATGATATATATAAATTGGCATATAATGCACTTTATGCAGATTTGTGTCTACCATCTTAACGATGCATTTGCTCGTTTTCTCAAATGGCCACTCCAATGTGATTCCAAGCAGAGTGGCTTCCTAAGAAATGGTACACCAGGTATAACACGGTTGGAGATGTGACAGCTGCAGCTGCTAACCTTGTTTTATCCTCTCTCCTGTCATCACCACCCCTTATCTTAACTGCTGACTCACCCAATTTGTTGCAATAGTTATGGCATAGCAGTTATGTCTGGTTGCTGTATTTGAATTTCAAGGACCATGCATCTGAATCTTCCACATGACAACCTAACATTAGCAGCCCCATTGGGGAAGGGGGATGTACAGTCTGACATATAACTAAAAGTCCAGAATGCAAATGAAAGCGACAGGAACTGGCTACATTTAGCATTGAAAAGTCTGGGAATGATCTGGTGACATCCTTCAAGTGCCTGAGAAGATGCCTCACTCAAGACAGGAGATCTGTCTTCTATCATTGCTGAGTTCAGGGCATGGAATTCATAGGCTGCAAAAAGGCAGAGTCTGTTGGACTGTTTGTAAACACTTTCACAATGGAAAAAGCAGTTTCACTGTGGAACCAACTACCAAGGAAATGGTGAACTCTCCTTTGCTGGATGTGTTCAAGCAGAAACTGGATAAACATATCTCAGGGATACTTAATCTAGATTCTGGTTTGAGCCAAAGATCTGATGCTCCTGTCCAATTGTAAAATTCTATGGCAATCACATTCTCTCTCCTCAATAAATCAACTAGTTGTGGGGTGCAGAAGCTCTTGTGAGATATTCACTCAACTCAGGTGAGGCACCCATTATACACAGTAATCATGTGCCTCCACCTTTTCTATTCTCATCAGTGAAAGGAGGCTCCCCTCCCTCCCACATATGCAAACCAGATTCACATATGGCTGTTAAGGGGAAAGAGCACAATTAAATTAGTGAGATCAATACAAATAGTTACACCAATAAAGCAATTAAATCAATAGAGTGATGTTAAAAGACCTGAGCAGACAACATGGTCCATATCTGACATTTGAAAAGAAATTCAAACCAAGGTGTGGGTGTTATAACCAGAGAATCTGCATTTCTAATAACCCCAGATAAATTTCCAACAGTAAATACAGGAAAGGCTAAGCAAGCCAAGAAATTTCATTACCTATAAGAGACATTTTTTTTATTTTTATTAATAACAAGTGGAAATTTATCAGCACAAACACAAACTTAGCTAAATCTAAATATGAATCAGGAACATCCACCAACAAAATCAGAAACAAAGTTCTGCTGAATAAAAAAAAAAAGTAACATTAAACAGTAAAACTTTCTAAACTATAACTTGCCAATTTACTTTACATTACATATCCGGTCTGGTTTGGTTTCATCCAACATATTATTCTAGTGTTCTCAGCGAATCAAATTTCAAGTAAAATATAACTTTCTTTGCTTTTTTTTCTGGTATGGTCGAGGAAAAACACACATTTTCCTCCACAAGTTTCCATTCAATATTATGAAAGAGCATTTGCTTATCTTAAAAGGTGGTGAAATTTTAGTGAAATTCTCACAAGAGCGAAGGGCACTCGTTTATTTATAAATTGATCAAGGGGTATATATGTGAATCAAATATTTTGTCTTTCCTTTTACAATTATTTTTTCAGTGAGCTGTTTAAATAAAACCCCACAGAAAAGCATCACAACAGAATTCCCTCTGTTGGAATTTTTAAGTGTGAAGTATGGGTCACTAGAGAGGTTTCAGAATGACGCTGAGGTATAACAGGAAAATTATCAAAAAAATTTCTAAGAAGAGAGTAAGGTCAAAGTCAGTATTAAGAGACAACTGTATGAAATGTTCAGGCAGCCCGAGGCTAAGGTAGAAGAATCTTCATTCTGAAAGGAATATAATTCATGGCATGTACTCCATGCTGTCTGTGTTTTGACATGCTTCAACCTGCTTGTCCAGTCACTGCCAGTACATAATCTTTAGGCTCTTCATCACATCTTTGCTAACTTTAAGAAGTTAATTGTGGTTTATGCATTTACCATCCCATAATTTTTATGAGAGCTTTTTTCCTCATCTTTTATGTGGATTCCCTGGGAATACTTATTAGGTTGCTTTGAAGAATAGGATATTGCACTAGGCCGATCTTGGGTCTGATTCACTATTTCTTACTTTCTGTACTGCTGTAGTTTACCTGGTCACCATCCCTTCCTTCAAGTTGTGACTTTCTCGTAGAGTGTTTATATCATGTGAGGTGGGATTTACTAATTGTTGCATGAAGAAAACCTTGAGGAAGGCTGAGAGCTTTTGACCTGTCTCCTTGTGACAGGAAAATGCATTATGTTGATGATGTATTTGAAGTGTTTTTTATGACCGTGTGTTCAGTCATGATAAATTTGTATTATTTATTTGACTTGGAGCAAACAATAAAGTGAGTTTTCTTCCTTTGAAATAAAATTATTTATCTAACACCAGGAGTGAGGTAAATGACTATCTACTCCCAGGCTTAAATCATTAATGTGAGATCATTAATGTCCTTTTCCACAATATTTCAGGAGCCTACTTTCTTATTATGAGATCCAACATGCCCAGTTAATTGAGTTAACAACTTTTTGTTTGGAATTGTCATGTCTTAATTAGCACTAATGGCACTACATCCTGTTTCTGAATAAACCAGTTACTCAGAAGTCATGAACTTTTCTAATAAAGGAAACAACATTCAAAAGGCGAAAAGGGTAGGGCCTCTGGATCTTGGTGGAAAAGCTGTTCCATAGGGCAGGGATGCTGTGGGTAAGGCATGCTACCAAGGTCCCACCCAAAGCCATTGTTTAATAGAAGGACTTGGGGTGTATGGAGAGATAACATCATAGAGACAAAAAGCTACATTGTGTTAATGTTAAGTTCATTCTCCAAAAATAGTTCCTTGTGTAGCCTAAAATGATACCATCTATACCTAAGAAAAGGTATCAGAAATTTGAAGTAGGAAAACTAACAGAAAGATGAGTAGAAAGATGAAAGATAAAAGCTCTTGAATCATTTATAGATTCTCTTAGAACCCACTGGTTCACTATGTTTTTATGGGATTAGTTTCTTCCTTGTATTGGAAGGAGTACATACTTAAAGGAAGGGAAACCTGTCCTTTCCATATTATATGCTTCTTTTGACATAAAAAATAGAACTTGTACCTCATCCCTATTTCAGGAATCTACTGCTCATATGTCTTACTTACTTCAGTCTTTTGCAACCAGACAGCAATATTATTCATTAGTGTTTCTACTCTCTCTTGTTTTAGTTAAGAACTCAGATTGGGGAACCTGTTTTTTTCTGCAAATAATGTTCTTTGGACTTGTCATCTAGAAATTACCTGATGCATATTTATGACCCACAAATGCCAAATATGCATATGACACAGTGAGGTCTTTTATCTGGAAAAGAAAAGGAAAGCCAGGGCTGTCTGAGAGAAATGGAACCTTCATGCTAATACTCTTTCCAAGCAGGGGGTGTGAAATGTCAAATCTAAAAATAGTATTGTCTATCAACATGACCGATAAATACCAGAATATGCAACACCAGCTAAATTGGTGAATCGTTATATTCTTTTAATTGAAGAGCTAGCATATGGTAATCCTGCCTGACCCTAATTGCTGTCTTCCAGAAGTGTTGGATGACAACTTCCATCATTTTGAGCCATCAACCTGTTGCCCTGCTAGCTGAGAAACTGATGGCTGTAGCAAAACACCCTAGCAAAGCACCAGCTGGGGAAGACAGGTCTCAAACAAATCTGACAATCACTGCCATGATCTCAATAAAAGGGATGTGGGGGACACCCTTCAGTGGTACGTATACAGAATTGTTACTAGAATGATTATCACTTTGAGCATTTCAAAGTATATAAATGCTAGTATGATCTTAAGCATGGATTTGATTTGACAATTACATGCTAAAAAAGAATTCCTCTGTTACTTCATCATGCACAAATCTTTCTTTTTTCTTTACAGGAGCTATCTATGATGCTAGCATTTAGTAAGGTACTTTGACACTAAATATAATATCTGGCTATAGTACTTTGCAGTACTTATCAGTTGGATAATTAATTGATTTGCACCTAATCCAGTCCTGGGAACCTAAAATACAGTAACAAGATTTATACAAATATGAAAATGCTAATTGGAATGTTACGTCCTAAACTTTGGACTACCTTTAGGATAGAGCATTATTACTTAATGTAAAAAAAATCAAATCAGATATAGACACAAATTTGGATCTTTGCAATCTTGGACCATAAGTTGCTTACACCTATTCTAAATCATGTAGTTTTTATTTCTCATCCATACATTATGGATTAGATTTTAATTGTTTTCATGTTGTTGTTTTTTTTAAAAAACTTCATTCCAATTTTGATATAATTAAAAGTGAACTATAGGATATATCGCAGCTGAATTATTGTTGTATATGTTTCTGCTTGGTGTTTGTGCATTGAATGAGTCATTTCTACCTATTTTATGATTGCTGGAATGATTCACTGTATCGGTATTTTGAAAGCCCGGAAAAGAAAGTATCAGAAAGGTCATTCACTTACCTTTGAATTCTAGATGCTGAGAACTGATTCCTGCTTTATGTTGTGATATTAGTGCCCCAAACAGCAGCAGTATAAGATCAGCAGCTGAAGAACTTTTTGGCGATCAAGCAGATGGCAGTGAACAGATTGAAATCAGAGTTCTTTGTTTCAGTGTATTTCCAAGTAAAAATTTCACTTGATTTATCATGTTCACACATTCTGGGTTTATGTGAGAGAGGTCATGTTTCTCTCAGACAAATGGTTTTGCATATGTTGCATATTATCTATAATTGATTACTGTGCTCCCAGAATAATTAGTAATATTTCATGGGCATGCATATGCACGTCCATGAAATTTTCATTTGTTTTGTTTAGAGTGGTCTACTAACTCAAAGTATGTTGCACAAGTTTTTATGTTTACAATTAATCTGTTTGATCCATGTATAGATTTTGTGACTGGATTTGAAAATGAAGACTGCATCCAAATGAATAATGGAAATTACTGTCTATGGAGTCTATGGAGGGAGATGCAAGGATGAGTCAATATGCATATGTATCCAAGAACATTTGTTATGACAAATTGATGTTGGCTTATAAATGCAGTCAGACTTAGGTACATGAGATGCAGTCAGACCTGCATATGGATCATGTGACTCAGCTAAAATTCAGGACTATAAGCTGATGAGCAAAATTGTCATGTTGGTATGCTTTAATGTCTTGCAAGATTGTACAGAAGACAATTAAAGCCTGAATTGAGAAGTATGAAAAATCTTGTATTTACATGAAAATTCAGTCTAGTCTTTAGTGTTTATATTCCCAATCTGTTGCTAGTCCCATTAAAATAATAATTTCCAGTAATGGATGTATTTTTACACATTTTCAAAAAGCACATTTTCCATTGATGGTACCATTAAAACTAGATGAAAATCCTTCCAAATTTATCAGTAAGTATAGCCTTTTTAAATAATAAAATCATTTTGTCCAGTCTTTCTGTTGTGTAGTGATGTCTAGTCATGTTTGGTGAAGTGGTTAAGCATCAGGCTAGAAATGAGAGACCATGACTTCTAATTCCATCTTAAGGGAAGTGAAGTCATCAGGGTGGCTTTGGGCCAGTCACTCTCAGCCTTAGGAAGTACAGTAGACAATGGCAAACTGCTTCCAAAACCTTGCCAAGAAAACTATGGAGACTAGTCCACATAGTTGCCAGGATTTAAAACTGGTTTGATGGCATAAAAAAGTCATTCCTATCATTGTATTGTTTCCATAAATTATTCTGCCATTTCTCAACAATTAGATTTGCAAGCTTTATGAGAAAATAAAACCAATTGGTGGTTTTATTCTAGACCTTTAATATATACCAGCTTACTTGTAACAAGTATAAAGGTAACCGGGGGATGGGATGTTTCAGATTATAAAAGTGGTTAGGCCCTCTTTTTCCATAATTCTTACTGGTGTTAATGTTGGTATGTTGAGCCTTACCTTAAATCAATCAATAGCAGATAAGGAAAAAAAGTTAATTTGAATCAGAAGCTGTCCCATGTTTGGTTTTGGTTAAATTATTAGTCAACCAGACTCTGAAAATGCCACTAATTGACTGATTATATGCCATAAAGTTGGTGTTAATTGTGACTGGCTATATAATTTTCACCATGATGATCTGTCTCTAACATGGTTTTTCAGGTCTTCCAATAGTGGACTCATCATTACTGTAACAGAGGAGTCCTTGATGCTCTCTGAGCTTGATTTTCTTACAAATGCTGCATTATCTAACTAGGTAATATCAGTGCTACAAAGGAGAAAGGTTTGCCCTCTGTTTATACGCAGTGGCTCAGCCTGTCAGTGTTGGTAGAAGTATTGTTTTCTTCTTGTGGAAGAAGAATAGGCTTGAATAGGCTGTTGTTTACTGTTTGATTGATTGTATGAGTTAGTAGTTTCTTGATTAGGGTATTGTTTACAGCTTGATCCTGTTTTTATCTCTGCTTATTTGGGTTTTGATTGTTGGCAAGGAAGTGTTCTGGGTTTGTGTTTCATTTTTAACTTTTTGATTGTCTCTTTTGAATGGTGTGTAAATTGTTTATGTGCCTGTTGATGTAACTGAACTCATCCACTGGCCTGCTGGTCATCTGTCTCCTCTCTTCCCTTCCACTTTTTTCAACTTTATAGATTTTGCTAGAGACCTAGATATTCACATAATATGTCTGCAGTAGGATAATTTGAGTCTGGCCATTTGGGCTCTGAGTGAGAATTCTAGATTGATTTGTTCAGTGATCCAGTTGTTTGTCCATGGTGTTCTTAGGAGTCTTCTTCAACACCTATGTTCAAAAGCATCAATACTCTTCCTATCCTACTTCTTCAACTTTTGTAAGTATAGTTACATCACAGCATCTAAATATCTTTTCCAAGGCTTTCACAGCTCCTTTACCCAGTGCTAATGTATGATGATAGCTAGTCTGTGATATATTTCAAACCCTGCCCAGTCATAAGAAGCAAGTTCTCTTTTACAAAACTGGCAAGATCTGGCACCACAGAACATACCTCCAAAGCAAGTGTTGACTGCAGTGCCCAAGTTACATCTATGTCTGTCTCCCTGGCCAATGGTGGAGCCGGAACATCTGAACAATAGCAGCCATAACCATGCAATCAAAGCCTTGCTCTTTTTTATATATGCTACATAGCACATCCACCTAAAAAAACAAGCAGAATTCATGGACTTTCCTTGCTGCCCCCATGCACACAACTGCTGTAAGGAAGCCATGTCAGAACAGCTCGTGTGATATTAGGCATTTCTAGGAGAATGTGGATGTGGATTCTTATTCTGATGGTGACTTTTCACCCAGTTAGTTTGACAGTGCTGCCAGAATCATTAGTAAGATCTAACTATTGATAAAGTTAATGAATGACTGGATTTACTACATGTGATATAGTATTCTGGAAAATGTATGAGTTGTAACTGTTCCTTTTCTCCACGGAAAGATTTTGTAAAAGAGAAATCCTTCTATCATGCATTTTGTTACAACTATTTTCAAAATTTCAGACATGCTTTCCAGCTCCAAAAGACTGGGGAAACCTATGTTAAAAATGTAAGGAAAACAGAGGAGAAACATACTAAGTCTGCTGTCCGTTGGAATTAGGGAAGTAGGGATAAGGAAGATGAAGAGAGCATCTTAACCTGTAAAGAAGTAAGAGAAAAAAGAGAATAAATTGGGAGGTTGTAGCATCCAGTAGGATAGATCCAGCAGAAGACATCTTATTCAAAGCCTCCCCAACTGGGAAATAACACAGCATTTCCAAATTAACATGTAAAGGAAAATAGTTTATAATTAGAAATTAACATCTACAACTTTAAAACTGAGCCAACTGAATGGATATGGAATTGCCATTAATAGTTATAACTATCTGATCCTCCAATAGTAACTGGAAGGTATTTTCTTTTTATGGTCTTAAAAGGGGGATGGGGTGAACTGCATATAGCTTTCCATACAATGATTTCTTTTTTTAATATTTGAAAAATGAGTATTTGTACTGTATACAGTATTTGGCTTTTAAATACTATGTAACAGGAGAATAAGCAAAAGCAGACTACACAAATTGTATTCAATGTTTGTTTCCTCCAGGTTGTAATGTAAATATTTTATGTTTAAGTTCCGGATGATTATTGTGCAATATTAGAACTACTTGAAAATCAAGTTAAACTTTCACTTCCTTTTCAGTGGATTTAGCTTGTATATCTTTGTTGTGAATAACCTGTTCATCATTTCAATGCTATCTCAAAAAAACTTAGCTTGGTGTTTAATGGTGTGTTATGATGTTTTTGCTGTTAACATTGAAAGGTTCAAATACGGTTTACATATTCAGTAGATTTTAAAGTTCCTTAAATATATACATTAACAGGCACTCATTAGAGATAGTGAAAGTTTAACATCTCCAATTGTCAATTATAGCCAAAATCATTAAAAAAATTAAAATCACTTCCTAAATCAGGTTGGTTTTTTTAGCTTGACCACATAATTGTCTCGATTTTTAATATTTACTTACTCTTATCTGTATAGAATCTTGTTGTGGCATTGTAATGTGAAAGTTCTAACTCGCGTGATCTTTCCCAGTCAGAACTTTTTGTGATTTCAAATCATAGCACAGTCTATGTTACTTTAATTCTGGCATAAAATACTGTATAACAATTAAAAGATATAAATGTGATATTAAATTGTATTCTTAATATATGTAATTCATCATTTATGGAGACTTTTTGCTTTATCAAACCTGGGCTCAACAGCGAGGACACTTTTGCAAAAATGGAAACTTCCAATTCTTCCTGCTATTGAATAATGCATTCAAGTTATGTGGTTTTCACCAATTTTTGTAATGTCATAATATTCTAGAAAAAAAGAAGATAAAAAAAATAAGTTTCTATATGTTCTAAATGTAATGTTAAGTATAGGGATTCAATTAATTTTATATTAATACTACGTTTATCTTATTTTTTCTTGTTCTATTCTTTTTAATGTTTATTTTATTTTAATCATAATATATGCATGTGAGTTATTATACAATCACTAATGTACTTTGCTGTAGTTGTTAAAATTCACACAAACACCCTTATATATTGCTGGTGTCGCTGCTTGTGTGGTTGAGGTACAACCTCTACTCACTAAATCCACTAAATCATTCTTAACTGCAGTCTTTAGTGAAAGAGACCACTTCACCAAAGTCTCTACTTCCAGAGGCAGCTCTTACCATTAGGAGAATTTTCTGAGTACAGTCCTAATTGACATTCTTGTAACTTAAACTATCCTTGTTCTTTCTTCTGGAGCAATTCAGAACTATTTTTCCCCATCTTCTATGTAACAGCCATTCAGATACTTGAAGGCAGCTATCTCTGCATTGTTCTCTCCTCTGGGCTAAACATACCCAACTATCATACAATTCTTCAAGTTTTCATTCCAGGCTTCTTATCATATTAGTCATTCTTCTCCAGATAGGTCCTAATTTGTAAACGTCCTTCCTAAAATGTGGTGCCCTGGAGGTGATATTCTAGGCATGACCTCACCAATGCAGAACAGAGAGGAACAATGACTTACCTTCATCATATTGTTAGACTTAAGCAAGTGCAGTCGAGGTCTGCGTTTTTTCCTTTCTTTCTTATTTTCTTCCTGCCTGCCTGTATCATTCTGTAGGTTCAGATTCGTCTTATATTACACAAAGATACCTACAACCCTTTTCTAATGTGTTGGTTTCCTCCATCCTATGTTTTTATTTTTTTCCCCACCCCAATTAAGGGCTTTGCATGTGTCCAGTTGAAATTTGATGTTTCAGACACATGCTCCAACCATTCCAGACCCCCTTGAATCCTGTGAATTGCAGTTCTTAGTGTTTTATAAGTTCCTGGAAAAAAACATGGTTTCTTTTGTGAATGAGTCAAATGAGATCCCATTTCCTTCTTGTTCTTCCCCCACCAAAGACATTTGTGGAAGGTGATGAAAGGTTGGTGCTTCCATCCAATAGTGTGGCAATTGCCAGATTCAGGTAGATCACAGAATTAGATTTCTGATCTCTTATGTTGCTTTCCGTGCTATTGGCTTTGTGGTCTATAAACAAGGTTGCTATGACTCACTTCTCACCAAACCAAGTAATTTCAGGAAGTTATGCTAACTGTAAATATTTGAAAGAAATAAAACAGGGTTTTATCTATCAATTAACAGGATGTCAGTTTCTCTGATATTATTTACTCTTTGTTTGGTATTTGGCCCTACTATTTAATACCCTACGTTTTGTGTAATATTTATTTGAATAATTTTATGTGCTTAGATAATTTACTGTTTTGGAAGATAAATATATTATGCAGTGATTTAGATTTTATTGTTACAAATAATAGCTTTTGTGTTATATCAGTATAGACAAGATGAAGGCTGTAATATTTTACCTGAGAGTAAATGTTACTGAATTAGATTGTATTTACTTCTAAGCAGACATGCATCAATTATAATATAATGTGACATTACGGTTCAATTGAGCTTGAGACAATCTGTGTGAACTATTCATAGGTGTGGAGAATTTAGTGTAGGAGGATAAAGAAGAACCATAGCATATGGATGAAATAATTAGCAAGTTCCACTGGTGTATGCAAGCTGAATAAAGCCAAAATTGGGGTCATTAAGAAACTATAGGATGGTATCAGCATTCTTGGAGA